>PVJO010004514.1:0-108787 GCA_004026905.1 Hystrix cristata | reverse complement strand
CACTCAAATACCTCATCTTTGACAAAGAAGCCAAACACCCTCACTGGAAGAAGGACAACCTATTTAACAAATGGTGCTGGAAAAATTGGCTAACCACATGTCGAAAATTAAAACTAGATATATGTCTCTCACCATGTACTAAACTCAAATCAAAGTGGATCAAAGATCTAAACATTAAAACAGAAACATTAAATTTACTAGAGAATAGAATAGGAAGAACCCTCGAAGACATAGGGGTAGGAAAAAAATTTATGTACTACTTATCTTTTCAAGGGATGAGAAATGAGTTAACAAATGTGAAATGCTCAGAAGAGTGGTCGGCACAGAGAAAGCTCTATATTAAAAATTGTCATCACCGCCACCAGCATCATCATCATCATTTTTACTGTAGTAGTTTTATCCCTAGAAAAATCCTTCAGTGCACTTGAGATGGTACAGATTCGGCTGCTGGTGTCATGATTACCAGGCAGGGATGAGGCTCATGGTCTCCCCACATTCCCTTCATGTCATTTTGACTTCTCTTCTCCTTTCCATTGGGCCTGGCGTTCCAGGAGCTGGAGACTCTTGTGTATGCAGGTGTGTGCACACCTGCATGGCACGATGCCCAGCTGTAGAGGGTCAGGAGGGCACCGGGCAGTGCCTAGCTTCCCTGCATAGATCCCGCCATGCCTGCCTCTGGCTCCCGTTCCCCTCCTAGGCGCCTGACCCTCTGTGAGAAGTGCCTTTCCAAGGCTCAGCAGGACTCTGACTCATTCCTCTGTTCTGCTCCGCTGCTGATGCATCTATTTTTCTGCTTTTGATCTCACTTTCTTTTCTGTAACTTGAAGTTCACAATAATCTTATTTCATAGAAATTCCGAAAGAATGAAGGATGCAGCACAGGAGCCTGGCGTGGAGCCGGCACACAGATCATTGATGATAAATGGGGTCTATTTCCTTTACTTCCCTCCCACCTTCTGCTTATCCTCCCCTTCTCTTCCTTCTTTCCCCTTCTTTCCATTCTTCCTCCCCAGCATTATGCATTTGTACATTTCAACTACCTCAGGCTGCTTTCAGGACTGCAGTTTGTAATTACTGCAGCATGGTGTATAATGTCAGTGGCAAATTTATTTCCTCTCATATTTCTTGTAAGTGCTGCTGATGCAGAATGAATGCCTCAAATCACTCAGAAGCAAACAAATGAGACGGAAAACTTGCTGGTAATAAGCCTGCATTGTGAGCCATGTGCATTTTTTTTTTTTTTCCTAAATCTGCCTCTTCTTTTTCTTAAGTGGTGTGGTCAATGAGACGCTCCTCTGGGGAGATTCAACTTGCCTCTGTCCAGGACTCTCATTTCTCCCTGCACAGACCTGGTTCTGAGCTGAGGGTAAGGTGGAGGTGTGGAGTCTGGACTGTAATCAAGGAGATGGAGGGGAACCAGAGAGGACCCATCTAATCTGACCCTCACAGTGCGGGAAGGAGGATCCAGACACTGGGGGTGACTTTTCTCAAGGCAAAGCCAGTTAGTGCCCCAGTCTGGACCAGAACTTGGGGCTATCCTGACTCAGGATTCTTCCAGGTTCAAGAAGTAGACCACTCCTGTCATTTCCCCTTCAGGTTCTCCAATCAGCAACTAGCACTTAGTCAGTTGGTTTTGGTGATGTTTTTATTTCTAATTAACTCATTCTGTAAATATTTACAGTGTACTTCATGAAAACATAGATGAATGGAACCCTGCCTTGGCCCTCGAGGTGCTCACAGAGGCTGGAAGTTGGACTTGGACAGGTGTCCTCAGTTCTGTGGCTGGGACAGACATGGGCAGGCTGGGCCACCAGAAGAGCATGAAGTCTACACCTGCCTGGGGGCTTGTGAGACTTTTAAGGAGAGAAGAGAAAGAGCTTGTCTAGGATGAGTTCGAAGACAAGAAGTGAAGGCAGCTGGGCCAGGGGGAAGAAGAACCTGGTACGCTGGTGCAGCTGGGATTCAAGGTCAAGTATGAGTGTATCTGGAGGTCGAGTTCTCTCCTGTTGGCCACCCAGCCTCTTGGGCTCAAGACCATGCTGGTGTGATGGTGGTAGTTTTTTTCTTATGCCAAAATGAAGCCAGGACAAGGAACATTTTGAATTGAAACCCCACCACCTTGAGGGATGGCTGTACCACAAAACCCAGGCTCTCCTTCCCCAATCCTTGTAGCACGTCACCCTACAGCAGCATGCTGGGATCAGCTGGGTTGTGCCTTGTCCAGGGTCTGAGGTCCAGCATCTCACCAGCATCCTGCTCGGCTTTCTCAGAAGGGCCTGGCCAGGGAGACGACCAGAGAAATGCTTGTAGAGTGCAGAGCTCCGTTGGAGGGGTGACTCCAGGGCCAGCTGAGGGCCTTCATACACCAGAGTCTTGTCCCCCTAGTCACACCAGGGACAATCACAACCTGCTGCTGGTAGCTGGTACCTGCTAGGCCAGGTAACCTGAAAGTCCTAATTCATGTTCTATTTTTGCATTTGCTAATGCTCACATCCTTCCCAATGCAAACAGATTTTATCACCTCACCTCTAAACTGAGGGAATGGAGGCTCAGAGAGTTCAAGAAACCTTCCCAAAGTCACAGAGCAATGAACTGAAATCGAGAGGAACATCTCCGTCTGCTAGACTCTTCCAGAGACAGGAAGGAGTTGAAAATTCACTTTGAAGATTTCAAATCATTTCTCCAGCATCACGTACAGCCCAAAGAAAAGAAAACAAACTTTGTGATCAAAAACCTGCCTGGGATTTCACAGGGATCACTGTAAAACCCCACATTCAGGTTCAGAAACCCCATTGGTTTAAAAATAGATGGGAGCAAACCGGTTCAGAGACAGATCATGTGTCCAATATCTGAGGTTTTATTTGGCCACATGACAGGGTGACCCAGATCCTCAAAGGCGGCCCAGGAGCAGTTGGACAGGGGGTGGGCATCCAGGGCACAGCTGTTGCATTGTCCAGCTCCCTGCTCAGTCCCCGTCTACAGCTGCCGCGGTTCAGAGGTCTTGAGATTGAACCGGCTGCCTGCGATCATGTGAGGCTCCTGACTCTGGGAAAGTGCAGGAATAGAAGCTGAATTACTCTGTGGGCTGTTGTAATAGTAAGATACCTAAGGCCGGGCAATGTACAAAGAAAAAGAGCTTTGTTTCTCTCACAGTTTTGGAGGTTCAAGAGCACATAATCAAAAGCTACTTGGCCCTGGTGGGCACTTGTGGCTGCATCTTGCAGCAGATGGCAGCGTGGCAGAAACATCGCTGGATGGAGAGGCCAGGTTTTCACTGTTATACAAACTCCCTGGCTAAAGCTAACTGGGATCCCAGGAGAACTCTATTCCTCCTGAGGGCATCTCCCCTCCTCTCCTGCCCAGTGATCTAACAACCACCACCACTGAGCTAAATCCCATCCCTACCTTTTCCTTTTTACTCTCTGCTCCTTGTTCATCTTTTATAGGGAGACTTGATATTAGATTTGTGGCTTATCTGGATAATCCAAGGTAATCTTATTAGAAGATATTGATATATACGCAAAGACCATACCAATTTTTTCTCAGAAATTTCATGTTTACCAATTCTAGAGATCAGAACATGGAAATATCTGTTTTGGATCTATCACTCAACCCATTACAAATGGGAACAGAGCAGCACCTGTATTTCCATTGTCTTTTAGCCGATGTTTAGGGTTCTCTTTGTGTGTGAATGCAGCAGCAGACTGTAGCCATATGAGCGGTGCCTGTGAGTGTGTCACTAGTGGCATCACAGAAATTCTACCACAGACAGCAGTAGGGGTGCTTGTCACTTCTTCAGAAACACAGTCTTATCCTTCTGTCACCTGGTCTTGTTACAGAATGTGGCAACACGGGAGCCCACGTGGTTTTATTTCACTGATTTATTTGGATAAGCATATCGCAATATAGTTGGCATCTCTCTGATCCTGTGTATTTTATTTTATGCATTTAAAGATATTGTGTTGGTCAGCTTTCTACAACTGTGACAAAATCTGTAAGATAATCAATTTAAAAAGAGGAAAGGTTTATTTTGGCTCATGGCTTCAGTCAGTGGTTTTAGTCCATGGTTAGTTGCCCTTGTTGTTTGGGCCTGTGCAGCAGTAGAACATCATAGAGAGGAAGGAGCTGCTCACCTCGTGGCAGCTGGGAAGAAAAAGGAAGAAGAGGAGCAAGGGTCCCAATATCCCCTTCAAGGACCCACTACTGATGGATTAACTTCTTTCCACCTTGTAAAGGTTCTACCACCTCCCAGTAGCACCAAGGTGAGTCCTTTCCGATGCTGTCCCAAGATGCCAGAGCAGAGAGCTGGTCTTTGAGAGAGGGAAGGTTCAACCTGTATGATGCTTCACAAACACAAAATATAGTCACCCATCACTGCAGAACTTGACAGAAGGCAGAGGTGGCTGATGGCAGGGAAAGGGCTTTGGAGTCCTCAAGGAAGGCCTAATTCTGCTTCAGAGATCCTGACTACACAGTCAACTGGCACATTCACAAAGTGAAAACCCACAAGGAGGATCTGTAATGGGCCAACAAAGGCAGAGCTCATGTTCCAGGGAAACTCCAGCATGAGCAACCGCAGTCTGCTCTCTGAGAACCTTCTTCCCACAGTGCAGGAGCTCGTCAAGGCTGCACAGTTTCTTCGGAGCACAGGCATACTCTTGTGAGAGCCTCATAACCTCGAGCTGCTGCAGGGCACAGTGAGGCGGGCAACGGTGGCCCACAAGAGTGGGTGACGTGATGACTATTTCACTCTGGCCTGGAGGGCACCATTGGCTCTCTCCTCTTTCCCCACCATCTACACTGGGCTTATCTCTCTATTAGCTCTGAGAATTATGTCAAAGCTAGATCCAGATTAGGTCAGCTGTATTATCTTGACTCACAACAGATCAGATGACTCTCAAGACCTGTGTCCATCTAGTCAGAGATTATGGCTCTACCTGAAGTATTTTGATGACAAATGTGTTAAAATTTAAAGATAAATTGTATATAATTCTTAATAAGAACCTCATGCCCATTGCCCTTGGGGATATCCATGAATCCAGCTTGGAAAATATGTGTCTGCCCCTCAGGAGCCACCTGTGAACAAAGCTTGAGACGGTGGGCTTGGAGTGAGGCTTTCCCAGCTAACGAGGACACCACTAAAATCCCATCAAGTCTCAGTTTTCTCATATGTGAAGTGGGTGAAAAGATCCCTGATTCTTCATACCTCGCAGAACCTCAAGGGGCAGGAATGAGATACTGAATATTAATTCCCACAAAAACCTGAGGTGCTGCAGAGGTGAGGGGGATGATTTCGTTGCTGTAATGTTTGTGGGACAGACGATGAGGAGGAACTAACCAGGCTTTGCTGGGCACGCGGCGGGGGAGGGAACACCAGGCATAGGCACCTGCCTCCGTGTTCCCACAGCATCCGTTAACATTATCGCCTGAGTGAGGTCACTGGCTTGTCTGTGTGCCTCTGTCTCTGCACTGTGCTCACTGAGGCCAGAGACTTTGTCTTTTCTTATTCTGCATCCTTAGGGCCTAATGGTCACCTAGTTCACAGGGTTGAAAGCAAAGGACTAAATAACTAAGTAAACACTATCTTAGCGTTTCATCATGTATGTGCAGACTCTCATGGAATCATTCTAGGGAAGCTGTGATACCCATTCTGATTTCTCCTGCACAGCCCTGGAGAAGAGCTGGCAGGATTCAGCCCAGCAGAAAGCCACATTGGGTGGCTCAATCTACTTGTCTCCGCTGGTGTAGGGTCTAGACTCACTTGGTCCACTGTGAATGTTTCTGAAGCTGAGGTCATGAGGATCTCTGAGGAGCTCAGGCAGCGTCACTGTTTCTCATACTCGAATGTCCTCCAGACCCTGCCCGGTGTCCTGGGAAGGATGAACATCAGAAGTGTCCCCTGTTTACTGCATATAGAGTGAGTCTCGGATACAGGGCAGACACACTGTGCATGCTAGAATGCTGAACAGTCGCAACGGTTTTCTGAGGCAGTGGTTCTCAATTGATAATGATTTTTGTCCCTGAGATGATATTTTGAAGTTTCCAAGGACGCTTTGATTGTCAAATCAAAGTAGTAATCATAATAGATCCTGAAAAGCACTTGAAAAAGCCCACAGCCCCTTTTTAAAAATCTCAAAAACTAGAACAGAAATCTCTTGACCTGATGAAGGACATCTATGATTCCCACAGCTAACACTCTGGTTAATACTGACAACTTACAGTTTCTCCTGAAAACCAAGAAGGAGACAGGTTTGTTCTCACTCTCCTGCTCAGTATCATGTTACAGGTTCAAGTCAGGGCAATTAGGCAGAAGGAAGGAAGGTAGGAAGGAAAGAATGGAGGAAAGGAGAGGGGAGTGAGGGAGAAAGAAAGAAAAAGAGAGAAAGAGAGAAAGAGAGAAAGAGAGAAAGAAAGAAAGAAAGAAAGAGTATCCAGATCATAAGGAAAGTGCATACTCATTTTCAGTTGCAGATGACATGATCATGTATGTAAAATCCTAAAGGATGATCTAAACCATGAGAACTATTAAGTGAGTTCATCAAGCTTGCATAATACGAAATCACAATTGTAAAAACAAATATATTTCTGTACACTAGCAATGGATATTCCCAAAGTGAAATTAGGAAAATAATTTTGCTTACAATAGCA
Organism: Hystrix cristata; assembly: GCA_004026905.1. Taxonomy (NCBI): domain Eukaryota; kingdom Metazoa; phylum Chordata; class Mammalia; order Rodentia; family Hystricidae; genus Hystrix; species Hystrix cristata. Next base: position 102,140 of record PVJO010004514.1, on the reverse strand, counting down.
TAAAAAATTTAACCTAGGAATAAATTTTTATACAAAAGTTATACTTTCAAAAGCTACAAAAGATTGTGAAAGCAAATTTAGATTAATGAAATGATATCCGGTATTCATGGATCAAAAAACTTAATATTGCTATATTGCTAACTTAAGAATATTCCTCTAATTAATCTGTGTAATCAACACAATCACAACTGACTTTTTTCCCGAAATTGTCAAACTGATTCTAACATTGATATAGAAACTCAAAGAATCCAGTGTAGCCAAAATAATCCTGAAAAAAAGAAAGAATGAATTTAGAGAACTCACATTTCTAAATTTCAAATCTTGCTACAAAGCTATGGTCATCAAGACAGTGTGGTCCTGGTATAAAGATTGATGTTTAGATTAATGGAATAGAGTTGTGAGATCAGAGCTAAATCTCCACATTTTCAGTCAGTTGATTTTTGGCAAAGGTGCCAAGAATATTTCAACAAATAATGAGGAGCAGGTACATATACACAGGAAAAAGATGGAATTGTATCTTTTCTTCACATTAGACATGAAAATTGTCTCAAAATGGATGACAGATAAAAGTGTAAGAATTAAAACTTAGAAGGAAATGTAGGAGTAAATCTTTGTGCCCTTAGGTTAAAAAAAGCCTTCACAGATGTGAGACCAAAAGTTCAAACAGCAAAATAGGTAAATTTGACTTTAGTAAATCAAAATTTGTATTTCTAGGATGCTTTTAAGAAAGATCAAATATGACTTACAGAATGGGAGTATATATTTGAAAATAACCTAACTTACAAGGTGCAGAGAATACAGAAAGAACTCTCACAAGGCCATACGAATGTATAAGATACACATGAAAAGATTCTCCACACCATTCGTCATTAGGAAATGAAATACTATTTCACATTCTCTAAGATTATGTTAAGAGATACAGACAGAAAAAAATGTTGGCACACGTCAGGAGATTTTGGAATCCTCATACATTGCCTCTGGGAATGTAAAAAGATACAGCCACCATGGAAAACCAGTCTGGATGTCTGAGAAGGTTAAATATAGGTATCATATGATTCAGAAATTCCACTCACAGATACAGAGCCAGAAGAAATGAAATTGATGTCCACACCAAAATTTATTTATGAATGCTCACAGCAGCATTATTCATGATTAGTCACTTTCTTGTTGCTGGGGCACAATACCCAACACCCACAGCTTAGAGGAGGAGAGGTTTGTTTTGACTCATGTTTTCAGGCCACAGTCAGTAACTTGGCTCCAGGACAGGAAGGGTGTGGTGATGGGCCTGGGCTCATATCATGGAAGCCAGGAAGCAGAGAGAGACTGGAGGAGCTGAAGAGTGACATTTACCCTTCCAGGTCATACTTGCGGGACCCATCTTGTCTGACCAGACCCCATCTCCTAACAGCACATTCAGCTCTATGTATAACACTCCCATAATCTAATCACCTTCTGAAAGCCCTACCTATGAGTGCATGAGGTTTTTAGGGGACATTCTCAATCCAAACCATAACAATCAAAAAGTAGAAAATACCCTGTTGCATGGTTAAATAAATGTGGTATATCTTTGTAGCGAAATATTACTTGCCAATGAAAAGGAATGAAGTATTAATACCTGCTGTAACATAGAAGAATGTCGAGAATGCTGTAACATAGAGAACATTTTATTATGCTATATGAAATTGTGCTTTGTGTTTTATTATGCTAACTGAAATAAGCCATGCATAAAGAAATAACATATTATTCACTTTTAAAGAAGTGTCCAAAATGGGCAAACGTATGAAGACAGAGAATCAACTAGAGGTCAGTTATAGCTGGGGCAGAGAGGAAATGATGGAAAAGATTGGTAGAGGGTAGAGGGTTAGTGGCTAAAGGATATTAGGTTTCTTTCAGGTATGATGAAAATATTCTAAAAGTGATTGTTGTGATGGTTGTGCAACTTCAAAATACTAAAGAAAAAACCCTACAGAAGTGTGAACTTCAAATGGAGGAAGTGTGTGGTATGAGAATTGTATCTCAATAGAGGTGTTCAAAATAAAAATCCCAGTCTCTGGTTGTTACAGCACATGCAGATCCTGGCGATGGGTGTCTCCTGAAAGCTGGGTTTCCCCATGTGGGATCTGGGGACAGCAGGAGAAGGCTCTGGGTTGAGTGATAGTGCAGTTTGGACATCTCTGGGAACTGCTTTTTGGACATTTTGTTTCACTGTGGATCTGCCTGACACTTTGGTCAAATGCTGTTTTTCTGGAAGTATTAGGGCTTCAGTATTCACCGCTGAGCATATGTCAGTGGGCATTGGAGGTACTCAAAATTGGCTTTGAGTTGAGTCTCATCTGTAGAGAAGCTGTGAGGCACTGGGAAGCTACATGACCTCCACAGGGTTCAGTCTCTCTCTGTCAATTCAGGAGAAAAACAGATGTGAAATATTAAGTTCCACATCTGGTCCTTAGTTAGGATTCAATAGTTGTCTATTCCTTCCCTGTGTGCTAAAATGGAGACTCTGGCACTGCTTCATGCACCTGGGGGAGGTAATTTTGAACAGCCAGGCGAACTCATTAAGTCATTTATAGAAATGATAGTGATCATAAAAAATGATTTCTTACAGAGGATTCCCATGTTTTCAGAAAGGATTGCACACGTCCCTTATTTGGCATTGCTTCAGCTCTTCCCGAGAAGCCCAGGAAGAGGATAGTGGCAGGAGGAGGCTTTGTAGGGCTTTCTGACCAGCTGAGCTGGGCTTCAGATGGCCCAAGGCCATCATACTGGCTGGACCTTGCCCAGGCTGATCTCTTTGTCCTCACTCAGATCTGGCGCCCTCCCACTGGGTCCAAACTGCTTCCTCCTCTTAGTCGGCACATTCCTCTGGCTTGGAATATGCCCTTCTGATAAGTTCAACTGATGCTCAGAATCCTTGGGCGGTCTCAAAACCTGGGGTCCAAGTGTCATCTAGACAATAACAGTAGCCAGATGCTGCACTGGAGCAGAAGCCAATGAGAAAATAGAAAATTAAATTAAAGGGCCAGGAGTCCAGTTTCCCCACTGTCACTGAGCCAAAGAGGCAGAGAAAATGCCAGAAGCCGCCTGAGAAATATAAAGCTTATAACAACTATCATATATGAATTTTCTTTCTCGTGCCACATACTGAATAGGTGTTTCATATACATGATCTTATTTAATCGTTTTTTTTTTTTTTGTGGTGCCAGGGTTCGAACTCAGGCCCTTGTGCTTACAAAGGAAGCACTCTAATCACTGAGCTAAATCCCCAGCCCCTTAATCCTTAAATCAAGGTGAAATTACTAATTATTATCATTTTTTTTCTTTTTGCAAATTAGGAAACTGAAGTTCCAAGAGATGAGTGACATCCTAGCTAGTCACAACAGGTCAGTGGTGGACCTGGGGTTTGAAACCCCCTCTTATTTTGATCCTTGGATTATAATGCTCATGGTTGTTACTCGTTATTCTTTGGTAGGAGGACCAAATTGTTGTGAGAAGTGGGGCCACAGTACCAGCTTGGCATCTCAAGTCTGGGCAGCCGTGGGCGAACCCAGGAAGGTTAAGCAGGGCAGAGTGGGGGGAGCAGGAGGCAGTGGGTGGGATCAAATGGGATGGATGCCTCAGTATCTGTTCTGTGTTAACTTGCCATGTATTCACATCCCAGCTCTCAGAAATGTCAAGTACCCATTATGGGACTCGAGTGCTTACACCCTGCCTCATGTGAGCAACTTGACCTCGGCGAGAGCTTTAGTCTGCTTGCCTTCCCTTGTTTATCTGAATACTGGGGAATCTAATCCTAATTCCCACTTCCTTACGCTTGTGAGAATGAGTGAGCTTCTCCATCCATAATGCTTATTTAGCGGTTGGGACTGGGAGGCAATGAATATTTTACCCAAAGATGCACTTTTTGTCTGAGTTCAAAATAAGTTGAAAATGTATCCTATGCAGCACTTGACCTCTGAACGATTCACCAGGAAGGATCAGAGCAGAGTTAGATCTTTTTCCTCGGTCCTGTCTTTTTTCTAAAGCCCATGTCAGTGGACAGTGGCAAATGCCTCAATTCACAGCTGGAAGAGAGTGAGTGGTGGGAAAGTGACTCTACAGGAGACATGTGGAGAAGGGAAATAGCCTTCTGCAAAGGACTGATGTTCCAATGACTGTAGGGACATTTTTTATGTTCTTCTAGTTGGATGGTTCCCTGAGCTTCTGAAGTTGTGGCAGTGACTTTTAAATTTACTTTATGGTAGCATCTTCCAGACCCACCCTGCAGACTCACCAAAGGAGGAGCTTCTAGTCACTCGTCATCAAAAGCAGAATCTGTTGCCCACTTGTTTCTGGTGTGTTTTAGAAACAGGAATTATGCACACTCTTTCCTCCCATTAACTCATTTCAACAGATAAATCTTGCATAGCTTCATTTTTCACCAAATTTTAAACCACATAACTATGTTCAGGGAGGAAGAAGTCTGGAAATATAGTTTTTGTTTATTTTGTAGTTCTCACCTTGTCTCAGCAAAGAGAAAATAACTAGGACAAATTTTGATAGTGAAGAAATGGGATCATTGTTGTAAGTGTACTTGACCAGAAGCCTTTGGAAACAGTTCAGGGGAAGAATTTAGAAATATTTAGGGATGCCAACTAGAGAAGCAAACTTAGAATGTTGTAAGCCAAACTTGAAGGGAGATTCTGGTCAGAGCTTAGAAGTCCAGAACGCTGAGAGAAATGCAGATAATAAAGACCAGACTCAGGAAGTTTCAGGTAAGAACAAGGAGTCCATTGGCAGTTGAACTCCAGATCATGTGTGTTATGCTCTGGAAGAAAATTTGTCTACATTTTACTCATGTCCCAAGATTTTGTGAGAGACTGAGGTTGAAGGCAATGGATTTATTAATCTGGCAGAGGAAATTTCAAGGCAGTCCAATATTGTAGCTGTGGCATGGGTACTGTCAGGGTCTTTTAGCCAAGCATATACTGAAAATGATGAGCAAAAAGCCCATTTTTAAAGATTTTTGTTTTGCCAGGAAGAAAGCACCCACAAATATGGAGCAGAAGACAGCATGATTTCTGAAAATATTAGCATTAAAAAGAAGCCAAGTGCTTTGGAGCAGTACAATTGTAAAAATGTCTTGAGGGCACATAATAAACAAGAAAGGCCCCATGTTTGCTGGCTCAAAATTGCAAGAGTGAAAGATTTTGCTTTGAGAATAGAGCCCCAGGGCACCATGATCGCAAATGGAGGCTGTCCATAGGATTTGTTTCCTAGGATTTGTTTCATAATTCTCAGCCATCCAGACACTCAAAAACCTCTGAGAGCCATGATTCAAGGGAGCCTGGGTATTGTTTGAGCTGGTAGCAGACCTTGAAGTCATCCACATGGTGCTGGTTTTACAAGCATACAAAATACAAGAATTGTAGGGTCAGGGAGGCTTCCATCCAGATATCAGAAGAAGGCTGGGAGGCCAGGCAGCGTGCCCCTGAGAGGACAGAGCATGAAGCCACAAGAGTGAAACTGAAAGTGTAGTGGATGACCCAGAAAGTTGTAGAATCCAGGAACATGGAGCATCCAAGTAAAGCTTCAAGTAATAAGCAAAGTCAGGCAAAGAGAGAAACCATGAGAGCTATTAGCAACAACGGTGCTATAGGGTGAGGCTGCCCAAACCTCTTTGGAGTTTACATGTCCCCACAGCTTGCCCTTAGTGCTGGACATGAAACTACAGGATTTAATGTTTGTCCTGCTGAGTTTTGGTCTTGCTTTGGTTCTATTGGTTTCTATCACCTTATTTCTCCCTTTTGGAATGGGAATGTTTACCCTGTACCAGTTCTTTTTGATTTTTACAGGGGTTCACAGCTAAGAGTTTGCATTAAGTCTCAGTGGAGACATTACAATTAAACTTTTCAGTAATGCAAAAACTCTAAAGACTTTGGTAACCCTTAGATATGGACATTTTGCATAAAGAGATACATATGAGACTTTTAGGGTCTAGGCATGGAATGTTATGGTTTACATTTAGATGCCTCTAAAGATTCTCATGTACTCACAGATTGGGCCTTTGGGAAGGTGATTGGATTATAGATTCTTAGAGATGTCTTGCTGTCAGATGATGGAGTATGGCTGGAATAAGTGATTAATGAGGACATGACATGGTAAGGTTTATCTCCCTTTCTGGCTCCTTTCTTTACTCTCTTTGCTTCCTGGATGCAAATAATGAGGAGCTTTCTTCCTTCTTTCTTTCTTATAATGAGGAGCTTCTTCTATGGCTTCCTGAATGCCGTATAATGAGGAGCTTTCCAGCCCTTCTGGCATGCCATCCTGCCTTGGAGCCAGGTGACCATGTTGTGAAACATGAGCTAAAATAAACCTCTCATTCTTCAAGTTGCCGGTGACAGATATTTTGTCCCAGAAACAAAAAGTAACTAAGACAGGAGAAAACAACCGATGTGTATGGAAGGTGTACAAAAGTTTTGGAAAGCTCAAAAACAGGGATTAATAGCTGAGGAAAATTAACTATTGACACCTCAGCCCCTCCCACCAGAAACTGACCCCAGAGAGCTGGTGAGGAGAGGAAGCCTGTGTCTGCAGTGACAACTCTGAGTTGCCTTCTGAGTCGCAGACATCTGAAAGGCAGCTCTGCTGCCTCTAGAATGCTCAGCAATTCTCAAATTTTGCTGCCATCCTTACCACTACCCAGGAATCTTTGGAATATATGGGGCTGGCCAGATAGCTATGGAGCCACATACCAAAATGTTTACTTCTTTGATGTGAAGATACTTAGCTCTTACTTTTCTCCAGAAGTGAATAAAATGTGGTCCCTACTCCCTAGAGAAGTGTTCTATGTAGTAGTGTGTATTAATCAGCTGTGCATCTCTATGACAAAATTCTTGAGATAGTTTATAAAGCAAGAAGATTTATTTTGGCTCACAGTCTTGAATATTCTAGTATATGGTTGGTTGGCCTCATTGCTTTGGACTTTTGGTGGGAGTACTAAATAGCAGTAATGGAGAATGTGTGGTTGAGTAAACTGTTCACCTCATGACCAGGAAGCAAAGGGGAAAGAAGAAAATACTAAGTTCCCACAATCACCTTTTAGGACACTGCCAACAACTGAAATACCTCCCACTAGGCTTCAACTCCTAAAGAGTCTACCCTCTCCCAATACACCACCCTGAGTACCAAGTCTTAAACATATGGACCTTTGGGGGACATTTATCCAGACCGCAGCCCAGAGGAGTCAGAACTGATCTGTGCAGAAATAGTATTGTCCATGATGGGGATATGTGTGAAGAAGTCTTCCTGGAGGAGAAGACATTTTGGCTGACCCTAACAATATAAGTTTACTTGCTATGCAGAAAAGAGACAAAGTATGTAAATCACCGGAACTGTTCATCTAAATACTGCTGGCTTTTTGCTCTCCAAGCCAATGAAGGGTTGCATTCCTGTGCCCCCTGACTTGCTTTGGTCAATGAAACATGTATGAGCCAAATGAAAAGTTTAAAATGCAGGACATAGTTCTCTTCTCTTTGCTATGGCTTCATGCTAGTACTTGCTGAGTTAAACTCTTCGTCACCTTGAATCACAGAGTGACCACTATAAGCAGCCATCCACCCACCCTAACTCCCCAGTGACAACTTTGGGCATGCGGAATGAGATTGAGCAGAATTTTGTTTCTGTAACACTACTTGGCTTGCCGTGAATAATTCATAAAGGCATCACCAAGGACAGAAGAAACAGCCCAAGAGAACATCTGGTGGTGAGAAACAGGCTCTTGCATCTGGAGAATCCTATAAATTAATTATGTTTGTCAAATAAAATATGACTCAGGAAAATGGACACTAGGGCAGGGCTGATAGCTTGTCCGTGCTTTATAAAGGAGCTACATGTTTTCTTGTGAGCATTGTTGAACCAGTAGAGCTGCATTTTAGAAAAACCACCCTGGCTAGAATGCAGAGATGGAACTGATGGAGGGAGACTTGGAGGAACACGTTTAACAGTCTTGGTGAAAGGTGAAGGGAATTAGGCTCAGAGAGTGGAAGCGGAGAAGAGGAGACACCCATAAAAGAATTTAGCAGGGTAGAATCTGCAGGACCTGGGGTGTGACTGAGAATAAATATGAGCAGTCCTCCTCCAAGCCTGTGTTCTTTCCATTCACTGATCTAGTTTTCATTCAATAAATGCATCTGCATTCATCATCTCATTTAATCCTCAAAATTTCCTCTTAGACTGAGCGAATACTATTTGAGCTCCATGAACTAAGAAACTGAGTCTCAGACAGATGACAGGAAGGCTCACTTTAAAATTAAAGTGCTGGAACTCAAGTATCCTATATGCAACCTGTTCTCCGTTCTCTAAATCTCTTAATCTGGGCCAGTGAGAAGCTTTAGTGGTAGAAGTAGGATTTTTGAGGGAGGAGGGTTGCAGTAAGCCCAGAGAGGATTGGGATTGCATGGAGCTGTGCTTTTTGTCCATAGTTATCCAGCTGATTTATCTATGAGAGTAGAGGCATGTGTTATACACATAAAAAGCAATATATTCCCAAAGAAACTCCATATACCAAAGCCTAGATTTATAAGACTCAAGTGAGTGATTTTTATTCTATTGTTAAAGGCTCTTTTTTCTTCTCACTCTATCAAAGTCTTCCTCATAGGATTTCTTAAAAGAGCAATCTCAGTCTCCCATGATGCTTTTTAAATGCAATTTATTGTGCATATTTTATTAGCATTCCACTGCTTGGTAATGCAGTCCATGCACATAATAGTATGTTTCCACTTGTAGAATTATGCCAGTTTGAGATGTCATTGGCTTGATATGTCCAGTTATCTTCATAGTTGTTTTAAATAAGAAATAATGGGTATTCAATTGTGTGTTTTAAAATGTCCTAATTTCCCCCAATCAAATACAGGGTAAAATACCACGTAGAACTTTGTAGGCAGAGAGGACTTGGAGAGAAAGCAGTGGGGGGAGACCTGGCTTCTGGGGCTGTCCTTGACATTCGACAACCTGAGACTTCGCCAGCATCCCCCTCCTTTGAGACTCACTTTCCTCTTCTGCAAAGGGGGACAGTAGATAAGATCCTGCCATTCAGATACTCCTTGATTTACATCCTGACATTGTTAGGTAGAAAATGCATTTAATACAGCAGGCCAACCAAATGTCTGAGCCTGGCCTGTGTTAAGCATGCTCAGAACACTTAGATAGGCTACAGTTGGGCATACTTATCTACCACAAAGCCTGTTTTATTATAAGGTCCGGCCCCTCTCATGTAATTTGTATACTATACTGAAAGTGAAGACCAGAATTGTTGTATGGTCAGACTTTCACACCGCTGTAAAATTAAAAAAAAAAAATCAAACTATCTTACGTTAGGAGCCTTCTGCATTTCTTTCTCTAATTATTTGCCTGGTTGTTTAATTTTAAAATAGTTTTAGCTGCTAAAATCTCTTCCAAAACATATGATGCAGAAACCTAAAATATAAAATGAATAAAAGCAGATAGCTCTTGGCCTTCACTTTACTCCCTTGGAGCTCCCAGGAAGCCAGGTGCTGGGAAGCTGGAATTCCTAGGTCTAGGTGGGCACCCTGGGCCTCCTAGTTCAGGGGAGCCTGTGCAGGTTTGGATGTCTGACTTCCATCAGCCATTTAGTAGCTCAGAGAGCTCAGTCGGGTCACATAACTGGCTCGGGTCCCTGTCTTCTCGTTTGTAAAGTGAGGGCTTTCTTACTGAACTTGGTGGGCTCTGATAATGAAAGAAAACTAGCACATTGCTCCAAATACCTGTGTGTGCAGTGTACTTAGTGTATGTGTGCGTGTGCCTGTATGTGCATGTGCACGTGTGCCCACCTGTGTATAAATATTGACATTTCCACCATGCTGAATACATGCTGGGACTAATTAAATCACTTTCCATGCAACTCATTTAATTCTTACAACACCATGGAGAAAGTACTTTTATCCTCCCTCTATGTACAGTTGAAGAAACTCAGTCTCAGAGAGATTAAGTAAATTGTTCAAGGTCAGAAGGCTGGTACATGATAGCTAAGAACCCAGGAAATTTTATTCATATTGACTACAGAGCTGGTCTGCGAGTCAAACAAGTTAAATACTTGACCTCTCACTGTGTACAGTTTCCCACAGCAACCTGTTAACGTAATGACTTCTAAGACCTGCTCCTGGCGTTCACACTTTTGTGGGCAGGAGCTATGACTTGCTTCTAACTGAGCAGAGGATGCACATTACATAAGATTGAAGAGCATGTCTTGCTGGTTGAAGCAGCCAGGTTGGAGGCCCATGTGACCAAGAACTGCAGGGGCTGCCAAGAGCTGAAAACAGCCTGCAGGGGCCAGCATCAGCAAGAAATGGAGCCCACCAACCCCACAGCTGCAGGAAGCAGAGCACTGACCGTGGTGACATGAGCTTGGAAGGACATCTCCTCTGAGAACTCAGCCTTGAGCAACACTGACTGCAGCATGTCTGACTCCTGACCCCCCACACTATGGGCTGATAACTGTGTGGGTTTCTAAGCCCCTAGGTTTGGAGCAACTTGTTACACAGCACTAGATGACAAATACAGGTAAGCTTTTTTTTCTTTTTTTGTTCTTATCATAGTAAAATTTATTATTTAAAATATTCTATTAGATTAAGTGCACTTATGCACAATATTTAGATTTGCAAACATTAATTATAAACTAGAGACAACAGAATCTCACGTGACAGAGGGCTTTTATGGATACCTAAGTGAGGTCCATCTTCTCTGGTGCCGTCAGCTGTCCCGCATCAAGGGTTCCAGCTCCCTCACAGATGTGACCAGCCCCTTTACAGGACACCGCCCAGCCTGCCAATGTCCCACTGGATGTGCTGCGGCCAGAGCAGCAGGTGCACTCTGCAGAGCAGGTTCTGGTTCTTCCCTCTTTGATGGGCTGCATCTCGGACACATTCGAGAGAAGTGCTTGCTTCCCACTCTCAGCCCATGTCTAGGATGAGTCACCCTCAGTCCTGGTCATGCTGCACGCCCAGTCTCTCTAGCCACATGAGTGGGCTCAAGGAAGGACCGGGACCTAGGGAGGCCCAAGGTTCATCCCTGAGACTTCAGCTGGACCTGCGGAGAAAGAGGTGCCTGCTCCTTCTGCCCGGACTGCTGCTGTCCGTGATGTCTTTATCACTGTAGGAGTTGCCAAGTGTCATGCCAGGTGTCATGGTGTACAAAGCCCCAGTCGGAGGCTGGTAACAATGGAGGAAAACAGAATTGAGATAACGAGAGTGGCCAGATCCTGCGGTGATGTCCTGGGGCCTGAAGAGGGTCCGTGTATAGAGTATTCGGCTACTGAAGCTGACACGTTTCCTTTTGTGTTTAAACCAGTTTGAGAATGGTTTCCATCACTAGCCAGGCACATGCTCTGTGACCCAGCAGGCCTTCTGGGACAGCAGCTGAGGACCTGGGGATTAATGCCAGGGCTGGCAACATCCTGTACAACACCAAATGGCTGATGATGTCTGTGAATTCATCTGTGCTTGGCCTGCCCCTACATGGTGCCTGTGTGCTGTGTATGGACTTAGAGCCAAGAGACAGAGACTTCATCCTCTCTCTGGCTTTAGGTGTATCTATCTACTCTTCTGGCTTACTTTGGGCATTTGGGGTTGTATATATTCATCTCTGATCTTTTTATGGGGGGTTCTGATGTGTAAGTAAAATGGGCCTCCACAGGCCACTGTGGGTGGATGGGGCTGTAGAAGCCTGATAGAACAGACTAAGAAAGATTTTGGATGCCAGATTTAGGACGAGGAAGAAAGCACATTCCAGATATTTCTTACATCTTATCTTACTGTGTTCACGTAGCAACCCTGAAAAGTAGATGCCTTAGTCAGCTTTTGCTGCAACAACAAACAGCCTCCAAGTGTCAGGGATTTACGACAGTAAATCCCAAACTGGAGGCTGCCTCAGGGTTGCTTAGGTAGGGCTCTACCCCTAGAGATTGGACTCAGTAGATTTGGAGGGAGGTGAAACTTTGCTTTTCTAACAAATTTTCAAGTTGTGCTGATTCTCCTGGTCTGTGGATTAAGTCTTGAAATGCACTGCTTTACAGTATTAGATATATATTTTTCACTCTCAGCTTTAGGCATGGACTGTGGGCTCTGCTCCAGGCTGTGGATGGAGTCCAGGCCTGCTCTACTTGTTTTTCACTCCAGAAGCTAGGCTGTAGGAACAGTAGTGCCTCAGGCGTGACCTTACAGAAGTGCAGGGCGGGAGCACAGGAGAGCAAGCTAAGGCAGCCATACACCTATGTGTGCATGCCTCTCTTCTGACTTGGTGTGTGTCTCCTTCCATTGGTCAACAGAACCACAAATCTAAGGCCAGCATCAATGGGGGTGGAGGAATGTGTTTTATGCATAGAGGCGATGAGAGGAAAGAATAAATGTGCTAATTATAAAATAGACATTATTATTCACAACTGGCAGGTTGAGAGATGGAAGAGATGTTCTTTTGAGGAGTACTGCCCACTCCTCTCCCTGCTGGCCTTGAAGCAACCCACCTGTCCAGAAGACCAGGCCAGCTAATCCTGTAAAAAGGGGCCATCCTCTTCTTCCCTTTTAGCTTGGTGAGGGGAAGATATTGTCTGTTCTGAGCCTGGGGCCCAAACATCTGGAAAGTTGGGAGCCCAGTGTTGAACTTTATGTTTTCTCAGGTGTTGTTCTCTCTGTATCCCCTCAGGGCTGGGGTCCCGACCTGTCCTATGTGCCCAGCAAGTACTATGTGAATTGCATTCTTAGTCAGATTTATGACCTCAGTTCCCTCCCTAGGAGTAGGACTTGGACATATTTCAGCTACATCCAATGAGACTTCAGTGAATCTATTTTTTCTTTGGCATGTTTTGCACTAAAAGCTATTTTCTTTCCTGTCACCCACTGTCAACAGAAGTCTAGGCCATTATGGCTGTGGTCGTGATGTACCAGGGCCTGTGTAAAGATATGTGTTGCTGTTCTGTGTCTGCTTTTTCTGTCAAGCCGGGCTTGGAGAAACTACTGCAGTGTGTTCACTCATTTACTCATTCATCTCTTCGTCGTCTCTCATGTTGTATAAACACATACACACTATGGAGATTATTACTCCTATGTCACTCATCTCCAGCCTGATTGTAAACTTCCAGATATATATATATATGTGTGTATCAGCCACAGCCATTCAGTTCACATCACTGAATTTCATGGCCTCACATTTTAGTGTTTGCTTTTACTACGTCCATTTCCGTCCTCTTTTCCTCCCCCCTTTTCCTCCCCCTGTAACTTTATCTCCCTCCTTTTCCTCTGTCTCCTTTCTTCTCTCTCTCGCTCTTTTTCTCTCTCTTTTCCTTCCCTTTCCTGTAACCAACTTGAGTTACATTTTGTACTGGATAGGGAAAAAATCATAACTAATACACATACTAATGTCAATTTTATTCTCACAATGTCTCTGTAGCTATTACTGGCCATGTGTATAAATTTAGAAATGAGGTCTGTAGGGTCAGACAGCTATGCAGCAGCTTATGCACATAGAAAACCTTTGTTCTCGTCCCCCTCTTTATCAGAGAAAGTAAGTGTCAGTCACCACAGGTCAGGAGCAGTTTTGAAGAAGAACCAAGCCAAGTTCACTATCTTTCTTCCTTTATTTCATAAATGGCTAGTCTGAGGACAGGTGAGGAAAATAATTTAAATATTTTCTCACTTGACAAACTTTCTTTGTGTCTATGACTGTGCTGAACACTGGAGAGGATGGTACCTGCCATCTGGGAGCCTGCCTCAGTACAGACTAGAGGTGACTAGAGGTGACATGGGAGACATAAGCATGTTAAAACTGTGGCGAGTGTTTGAGAGGAGAGGCAGTGAGTGTGCACACCAGGGGCATTGGCCCAGTCAGTGGGAGGTTCTTTCTAAGGGAATTTCTCAGGTGAGCAATTTCACTTCCCTGGGGGCCATGTGGCAATGTCTGGAGATAATGTGGCTGTTTTAAGTGGATGGGGGGGGATGCTCTCAGCATCTAATGGCGGAGGCTAGGGATGCTACTAAATATTCCACAGTGCATAGGACAGTTCCCGTGGCAAAAAATTCTCTGGCCCCAAATGTCAAGAATGCCAAGGTTGAGCCACTCCATTTTAAGGCCATGAAAGTTAGGCTGAGAATTGACAGATAATAGGTTAGCAAGGTGAGGGGATGAAAGGGGAGCCAAGAACATTTCAGGCAAATGAATTAATGGGCAGAGGCTTGATCAAGGACTTTAGGAAGGTAGGCATGGTGGGAATGGCAAGGAGGGTACAATGCTGGTGAGAATGGAGGTTAGGTCACACGGTGGGGGGTCTTCTAGATGTGGTTCAGTGTTTTGGCCACCATTCCAGCACCGCTTTTAATATCCCAGGGAAGAGGTGGTAGCAGTGCTGTGGTATGACTCACATTGCTGAAGACCCTCTTGGGCTGAGTGTAAAGAGTCAAATAGACTAGAGACACAAGAACATGAGAAGATCAGATAAAAGCTGGGCAGGATTCTCAGCGGGAGATGGTTGTGGTTTGGATGATCATGATCTGGTAGAGATTGAGAGAAGAGAAAAAATTTGAAAATCATTTAATAAGAAGTAACATGTGTGACTTAGTAGTAGATTGGGGGTAGGGAGTTGGTGTAAGACAAAGAGATTTCATACATGATTCCATGATTCCAACCCAGAATAAGTAGACAAATTTGCTATTAGTCGGGATGGAAGAGGTGAATTTTGCAAGAAAGTATTATTAACTAAGTTTTGGCTGTGCACATGATGACTGCAGCCTCTAGGTGAGAGCTTGAGGACAGTGTTAAGAAGTACTTTGAACCAAACCGCATAGCTAAGCCACTCCTAGGTTCCTGACTCACAGAATTTATGAGATTATTCATCTTGTCTTACACTTCTAAGCAATGGGTAATTGCTTACACAGCTATCAAAACAAATATAGGTGTTTTTGAAATGCTCCACTGGATAAGCCCATAAAATAATCAATGTAAATGTTTGACAGACTCCTCTTAATATCCCTGTGGATATGATCATAAAGTATGGAATGAATTAGTGTACACTTAACAATGGCATTGTAGAACATTTCATCTCAGAATGGATGGTAAATTAATATAAAAAAAAGCTGGCTTGGTTCACAGTTCTGTCCTCTTCAATACTGATTTAAAATTCTTAGATAATGACGTGGAAGGCAAATTGAACACTATTGAGAATGAGGACTGATTTTCTTCATAATCTCCATAATAAACTGAAAAATTGAATGGATCTTTCAGCAGTACAAGACATTTTCACTGGCACTGTCTTAGTTGATCTGCAAAAATAGTACATTCTATTGCTCTAGATAAAACCACTGCGATTAAACCATTTGGACTTAGACAGACAGACAGAAAGTCAGATAGACAGTATGTGGGAGCCACAGCGTGGGCCCATTATCACAGCCCTCACCCACCTATCTTTTCATTGTGTCAGAGCTTCTTAAAGACAGAATTAGGTCTAGGTTTGTGCGAGTTTGGAAAAAATATGAATGAGAGGAGTTTCTTTCTTTAAAGTGTTTCTCCCTGCAGGCTACACTCTCCAATAGGGTATAATTGGACACTTATGGCCTTTATATATATACTTTTTTTTTTTTTGGTGCTGGGGATCAAACTCAGGGCCTTGTACTTGCAAGGTAAGCACTCTAACCACTGTGCTAAATCCCCAGCCCCGACCTTTAAAATTAACTACAGTGAAATGCAATTAAAAATTCAGTTCCTCAGTTGCCCTGGTGACATTAAGGGGATCTCAAGTGGGCAGTGGCTGCTGTATTGGATGGCAAGCATATAGAGTGTTACTATCATCACAGACGGTTCCATCAGGTGGCATTGCCCAGGACTGAAATGGTCCTCATTATGGACCAGACCCAACTTTGTTAATGAAAGTGCCTCAGCTTCTGATCCCCACAGCACATGCAGACACACACGCGCGCACACGCGGGCGCGCACACACACACACACAATTCTTGTTCTGTTGGTTTTTCTGCTGGTCTCTCCCAACACAATTCTATCCTACTTATCTGGTTCTTGAGTTTTTGGGCTACTGAATTGAGAAAACAGAGTGACAAGCATGGAGAGGCTAAAGATCAGAAGACAGGAAAGAAAATGGGAAGGGGTGGGGGTAGGGTGGTGTATCAGGAATGACAGATACCAGGTCGGCCAGGGTGTGACACTTTATTCCTAAGCACATAACTTTACAAAAGCTTTCATCTGGAGAAATGTCTCCTCTCCAGCCCCTCTCTGCTCTCCTCCCACTCTTATTATTTTGCCTCTTATAAGGCATGAGGTAGAAATCTTCTGTCTCTACCTCAAAGTAGGCAAATACCTACTTTGCAGATTTTCCCAAGTCTTTGGGAGGATGAAAGATATCAGATGACTTGGTTATGTCTTCAGATCCAACCTGTGCTCTCTAATCTAAACCAAGGTAAGATGCTGTGATCCTCTCATCTCTATCTTTCTCATTTCTGTGTACATTACTTGATTGGTCCAGGACATGGAAGGAAGTGAGAAGATGATTAGTTGTCACCCTTGAATCTCAATGGTGACTTAAGAGTACTGGCCTTTATTATCAACTGCATCAACTTCAATGTTAGCTTAAGAGCTGTAACAAAAAGTTATAATTAATGATGCAGTAATGTCAATTGTTAGGCTGTATTTTGAATGTCACAACTCTGGATTTAGACTTTCATGCGATTCAAGATATACTGGGTTACTCTTTGAGTATCTACTACTGTCTGGTATAAAGAAGTGCTCACTGGTGAGGCTGGTTCCCATGTACTTGGGAAGATGTTTCTGCATTCAAGGCTTTTCTCCTCTTCAGAATTAGAGTACAGGGTTTAGCAAGAAATCAATGAAGCTTCCAGGGAGTCTTTACAGAAACTGATCCAGAATCCCAGGTAGAAACTTTTCTTTCTCTCGGAAATACTCTGGGTCTGAGGATGCAGAAGAGTCTAGAAAGAGAATCACCCTCTGTGTTGAACCTTCCCTGTAGAGTAGGGCACCAAGGCTGAGAGGGGTAGTAGTGACAATAATCAAAACAACCACAGCACAAATGTTACAGGATGGTTACCACAACCCTCGGTGGTAGGAACTTGAGCTCTCTCACCTTAGAGACAAGAAAATTGATACACAGGAAGCTTAGTAATTCACCCACAGTTTTCAGCAGGTAAGTGGTGGTGCTAGACTTGGACTTGAGTGTCTTGTACCACAAAGCCAGCTCACACACTCAGCAGCAGCAGCAAAGCCACCATCAGCCATCACCATTACTCAGCAGAAAGCAGAGCCGGCATGTGTTAGTTACTTTTCTCTCGTTGCTGGGACAAAATACCTGACACCCAAAGTTAGGGGAAGAAAGGTTTATTTGGCTCACAGTTTGTAGAGGTTTCAGTCCACAGTCACCTGAGTCCAAGGCAGTGGGGCATGGCAGACAGGCAGAAGGCAGCAAAGCAAGCAAAGCAAAGGAGGCAAGCAAGCAGCTAACCAGCTTCTTCCTGTATTTTATATCTCATCCAGGCTACCTGTCTTTAGAGTGGGCAGTACTCCCACCCTTAATCCTAATACCCTTAATCTTAGTGTCACATCCTTGAACCCAGCAGAACCATGCCAAACCGATCAGTGGATTAATTTAGTAATCACACACTCTAGATCCAGCTATCTCTTACCACATGAGGTTTTAGGGGGACATCTAGATACAAACCATAACACGGCACTACCAGGTATTCATTACAGTGGACCTTTAGGACTGCAGACAGTCAGGGCATTTTCCTGTCTAGGGGCAAAGACAGACAATATAAAAGTAAAATCATGACAATAGTGTTAAACAAGAGCTCTCTAGAATAATCCAGACTTCTACCTCTTCTTTGCATGTATCAGGGAACTGAGACCAAGTAGAAGGAACCAGGCTGCCCAAAGGCCATAGAAGATGGGGCTCAGAGGGGCCTCGCCAGGGCTGGGACAAGATGGAGGTCAGGAAGGAGCCAAGGGGCCTGCATTTAAGGAGGCCCGCCCACACGGGTGCTGACAGTGTGCTTGTGTGACTCTGACAGCATTGCTTCCTTAAATTTTGCACCCTTGGTCAAAAGAGACCGGGATTTAAATTGTGGTTGCATAATTTATAAGGCTCACCCTACCAGCCCTGGCCTTAACCGCAGCTCAGGCTTCTGACCTCATGATCGAACTACAAAGCCTGAACTTCCTGTGTCCCTGGAACATGAGCCTTTGATGAATAATTAGTCCTTAATTTTCTTCCAGTAGACTTTTACAGGAATCTTACCAGGTAAAATGTAAAACATCTTAGGAGGCCCCCAAGTCAGTTATTACCTTCTCAAGCTCTGGGGCTGGGGGCTCTGCTTCATTCATTTGTCCTGAGCATGGAGTGTTCCATCAACACTGCATTTTAATAAATCTGAGACTCTTGGAATTGGAAATCATCCGATTTTTGGACATATTAAAAGAAAAAGCAAAAGGTCATCTTAGAGTTGATGAACAGAGTAAGAATGATGCACTCAGTGTGTCCCCTTTCACAGACTGGAGATGGCTGACTTGTAGTGAGTCACAGCATCTCACTCAAGGCACATGGACACCGAGTGTGGAGCTGGCCTTGAACTCCAGGCTTCTATCCTCGGTCCTGTGCATTTTTTGAACCATATCTCTTATCATGCTTTGTGTTGCTATAACAGAGCACCTGGTGCTGGGTCAAATATGGAGCAAAGAGGTTTATTTAGCTCACCATTCTAGTGGCTGGAAGACCCAAATAACATGACAGCAGTTTCCTTTCAAAAGTCTCCTGGCTGTGTCACAACATGGTGGAGAAACAGAATGGGAACACGTGCGGAAGGGGAATGTGTGTGAGCAAGCAAGTTTGTCATTTGTATGATGAGCCACCCTCTCAGGAAAGGAGCCATGTCTATGAGACCGAACTCAGTCCTGAGATAGTGCTAATGCATCCACTCATGAGAATTGAGCCCCAGAACCATCTTAAAGGTTCCATCATCTCTAAACCACTACACTGAGGACAAGCTTCCTGCATAGAAATGTTTGGAGTACAAATTGGTCCAAGCCATAGCAGTATCTGACCCCAGAATTGTGAGTTTTACCATGATGCTTTATGATAAATCATAAAGCATGCGGCAGACAGCAGACAGCATGTCCACAGGGCAGACAGAGCTCCTTCACAAAGAGGGAGGACTGGAGTAAGCATCGAAAGGATAGATTTATTCTGCCCACGGGCATTTAACATGAAGTAATAGTTTATTCTAACCTTAATTTTGACAATCCTGGAGCCTCACAAGAAAGAAGGAGATGCGGAGAAATAATCTACTTTTCTTTCTCTTTCTTGTTTTTGTTGTTTTCCTTCCTTTCAAGATATGTGCAACTGTGTGTCAGCCAGGAGGAGGAGCAGCTATAGAAGAAAACACCCAGACAGGGTGCTGCTGTTGGGCTGTCCAGGCAATGGACTCCGTGGCCACCCATGGAGAGTCCATGTGAGCTACTGGCTTTCAGACTCGCTTTGCTAGCCCCTACCTGGGATCTGTGCAAAGATCCGTAAGTATAAACAAAGGGAAGCAGGGCCTATACCTTTAGCAGATACATTTTTAAAAGTCAGCAAAAGTCTAACAAGTTGTCCAAATATTTGGTAAATAACCATCTCTTTAGGAGTGGGAAAAGTCAAAGATCACAACTACTTGGTGGTGTTTATTCTGAACAATCCAAATATTAACACTGTATTTGGGCTGTGGGGGAAAGAGAGATAAATAAATGTCCAGCTCTGCTTTCTGCAGCCTCACGAGTTTTATGGGGGAGACAACCATCACTGTGGTGTGCAGAATGGAATGCTGCTTGGAGGCACAAGCGAAATTGCCATGTGGAAAGGCTTGGCTTGGGGGACAAGAACATGGGCATAGAGTCAGACAGGGCTCAGTTCGAATCTACTTGAGTGATTTAATTCTGAGCCTTCTGAAGATTCTTAAAAGATATTCAAGCTCCCTGTCCTGTAAAAATGGAGTACTAAGTTTAGTCTACAAGCTGTTTAAGAATTAAAGAAGTGGATACGTGTAAAGTTCTTGAGGCAGGGAGGGTACCTGATACGTCAGTTTCTTCCTTCCCTTCCTTCTAAAACCCTATACCCACGCCTCACTCTGCTCCCCAGTCCCCTGCCCTTTGGGCCCTGTGAAAGTCTCCACTCCTTAGTCCCAGTGCGCAAGAGGAAGACTTGGATGCAGGTAGTTTATTTTGGAGGTGTCCCCAGGAAGTAGGAGTGAAGGAACAGAGAGGATGAGACAGGGAGGGAAAATGGCAACATGTGGTTATGCACCAGAGGAAGGTTAGAAGTAAGAGGATCTTCACTCTTTGGGCCATTCGAGACATGTCCAGAGTCACGCCTCTGAAAACAGCAGGCCGACACGCTGTTCCACTCATGGCAAGTTGCCCCCTAAGGATGCAGTATCACCCTGCCCTCCACACAGACACAAACATTCAGTTCTTCTGGTCTGTGCACAGAAAACAGGAAGTAGAAACACACTTTGAAGTTCGGTTGCTGCCCCCACAGCTGAGACTGCAATTAGATGTGTGCCATGGAGACCTGACAAGGGGCGCCAAAAGAGGGTCTGCTACCTGAGACCAAAGATGGACTTCAGGTGAAATATCTAATGTCCCCAGATCCTCAGAGACTCGGGTCTGCATCCTGGCTGTATTACTTCTGACCTGAAGACTGTCTGATTGATTGCAGTTCTTATGTGTGGTGTCCTTATCCATAAACAGGCACGGATTAGTGTAGAGTAAGTGAAGGAAAATGTATACAAGAATGAGAAAAGTGCTTGCAACATACTGCAAACTTGAACCAGCTACAGTAGTTGTGTTGTTCACTGCCGTAGGCATGGTGGGAGGAGCGGCTGTGCCAGTGTGTCATTGCTACGGGGTAGGGCCAGAGCTTGCTCGTGTCTGAGCTCTGCTAATCCTTGCTATGCAAGATGCGCTCTACAAATGGACAGAATTCACTTCTTCTGGGAGCTGGCTAGAAATCCAGACTCCCTACCCTAAGAGTCAGAGCCCGCATTTTACCAAGATCTTTGGTTGATTGCGTGCATGGTACAATTTGGTTGAGGACTTCAGTTTGCCTTTCTCATCTTACCCAAAGGGATACGGTGGACAGTTTCCAACTTCTCATACTTCGTACTTCTGGCCACCATCTTGGGCATCTACTTTCTCACACCTCTACCCTGAGAAGATGGAAGTGTGACCTGTATCAGGGTATTCCCTACAGACTGGGGGTCTTCTGATGGATTGGCCAGGCACCTAAATTTATTACCTCTATCCCCACTCCTTGGTCCTCAATCTGTTTCAGGTGCACCAGGGAGAGCTCTGCTCTACGCGCCTCCATTTTGGCCACTGGATTCCCTGACAACTGCTGTCTGGCGCTGAAGAGTCTTAATCTCTGCAAACTTTCACTGCCTGGATCTTCCTTGCCTGGTTTAAGCAACCAGCGCCCTGGTCTGCTGTACCAACTGTTTTCCATTCATTCCCTGGGAGCAGACAGTTGATCACAGGATCCTGAGGAAGTTTCCCTCCAGGACCCAGGGAAAGGCTGATGTCACACTGGGAAAGCTCCCTCTAGTTGCTTGGCTGAGAAATTCCACCAAAGGTCCTCTGCAGAGACAACATCCGGCTGTGGTGCCATTAAGCACCTGTGGAATGCCAGATTCTTTACTAGGCATTCAGCTTGGACTGAGCCCCTCCTGCATGCAGGCACTGCCCTCGTGCTGGGTTGTGACACATGGTCCTTGTCTAGGTAGGATCTCATGGGACTCATGATCTAATGGGCCAGGTGGGATTAAGGTTAGTGCTGCAAAGAAGAGAGCTGCACCAGCACAGTAGAGGGGGAACTCAGCCCTGCTAGAGGCGTGGGTGGCAGGGAGAGACTCTCTGAGGAGGTGCAGAGGCTGACCTGAAGGGAAGGCTGTGAGCAAATGGAGTACTGGGGCTTTTGGCAGGGAAGCCTCTGAGAGGTCAAAGGTTGCAGGTGCCAGAGCAGAGCAGGCGCACAGCGGCAAGGTGAGGTGTTCATGGGACCAAGGCAGGCATGTAGGGGTTCCGGGTGAAGCATTCTAGGTCAGGGCAAGGTATGCAGACAAGCGTTTTCTTCCTTGTGGCCATTCAAGTCTTCGCTCAAATGTCAGTTCCTCAGAGAGGATTTCCTAGCCAGCAATCTGGAACTACGTCCTCCATCTGCAGGTCACTTCAGAGTTCTCAGTACCTGCTGGACTTCACATTTTCTCCTTCTGTTGTCCTCAAGAATCTGAGCCACTGGAAGTCAGGAACTCTGCCTGGCCTCCCTCTGCTGCCAC
Organism: Hystrix cristata; assembly: GCA_004026905.1. NCBI lineage: Eukaryota > Metazoa > Chordata > Mammalia > Rodentia > Hystricidae > Hystrix > Hystrix cristata. The sequence goes on along the minus strand of PVJO010004514.1, from coordinate 79,776 downwards.
CCAGCACCAACCACACAGGTATTCAAGTTAGCTTAGATTTAACAGAGCAAACAGTTGGAATTGGAATTCTTGAACAGATCCATCAGATTAGGAAACCTATATTCCTTCCCTACACGAGGCTGAAAGCAGTAACTGCCCCATGCAAAGACTAGATAAAGCTCAGTTTGGGCCTTGCGTATAGCTAGGGCATCCTGCATTCCAAGAGCACCTTGGGTTACTGACGTAAGTGAGCTCATGGATGTTCTCTGCAACTCAAACAAGTAGCTTAGCTTCGAGTATTTTATTCAGTTGACAGATGGCAAAACTACTGCCTCGGTACTTAGGTAATCACACAGACAGCACTATACAGATGGCTCCCCATGTGTGATGGGTTGACCAAAGATTTTTCACTTTCTGATAGCACAAAAGTCATATGCATTCAGTGCAAACCATACTTCAAATTTTGATTTCCAATCTTTTTCCAGGTTAGTGGTATGATCTCAAGATGCTGGGCAACAGCAGTGACCTGCAGCTCTCAATCAGATCCCTGTTTCCCCACAATGAAGAGAGACAACCGATTCTCAACCATCTACTCTTGCTGAACTAGGATTGAGGGTAATTAGGTTTGTTCAATGCATTTTGACTTAGGACCTTTTCAGCATACTTTGTGTTCATTGGGATGGAACCCAGTGGTAAGTCAAGGAGTATCTGTCTAACGAATATGTGACAGTGTCAGGATTTAAAACCAGGCAGGACAGCTGTAGATCCCGAGCTCTATGCTACACCACTACACGTTGCTATCTCTCTGTGAAGACAGACAATCACCAATGTTGGTTCATCTCCCTGGGCCCCTGTTACTTCAGAGAATGAGAGATTAGACCCATTCTCAGTAGAAATTTGAAGTCTGGCAGAGAGTGGAGGGTGGATAGCAGCTGTCTCCACAGTGCCTATTCTTTTATCTTTCTTTGGCTAATAGAACAGTGGCAAACTCCAATCAGGTCTGTGCTAGTATGAGCATGAACAAGCTGGGGTCATTTGCTGAAGGATGAAAAACCACATGAAGCAGAGATGAGCTAGACCAAGGCTGCTCCAGCCAGCTCCCAGCCACGACAACAGCTGATCACTCACGCACAGATAAATCCAGTCGGATCACCTAAGCCCAGTGCAGACCAGGAAAATTGTACTAAGCTCAATTCCAGACTGCAAACCACAGAATCTTAAAGCACATAAATGACTTTAAGCCACTAATTTCGGGGTGACTTATGCTATATCAGAAACTAACCAGTTACCCAAATATAATAATGCTTGTCCTCCTCACAATAGACCAGAGACAGATACACTGTTATCTTCATTTTGGAGATAGAAAATGAGGTAGAAAAGCCATGTAACTCTCACAGGTGGTAAGGGGCGAGGCGGCGAGACAAATCCAAGCACTCCGCTTCTAGAGTCTGTTTAACCTGTACATGATATTGTTTCTCGAACATTAATTAGAACTAACTGTGAACCAAGAACTGTGCTAGGTTCTGGGTATATAAAAGCAAAGAGAGAGAGAGGAGAAAAGCAAGGCCCTTCACTTGTAAGTCCATATATGTTTGGAGAAAGGGCTACTAGCCTTAATGTATAAATAATTTGTATGAATAAACATGGGTAAAAGACCTCACATGAAAAATGGACAGAGCACAGATAATTTATAAAAAAAGAATGTACGTTACAAAAAAACCCAAGTATATTAAAATGAAAAACAAGTAAGAAAATTGAAGCAAGAGTGAAAAATTATTTCACACTCATCAAATTAACAAATTCATTAAGAGTAAATAAATGAAAATACTTAATTCTTCTGATGGGAATATCATAATTTGACAAGGGCTTTAAATATTTTCATTCCTTTTATGGTAAATGGTAAATCGAATTCTAAAATGTTACTCCAAAAAAAAAAAAAAGCACAAAAGACCAAGACATACACCATAATGGTTTTTTAAATAGTGAAAAAATAATTTACTATCATAAACATAAATTATATTATATTTAAGTGACAGACTATTGTATAGCCATTCAAAATACTGTTACATTCAATGCCAGGAAAGTAAACCTATTTCATGTGACATGGGACAAAAGTATCCCTGGGTTGGGCTAACACACTAAAGTCTGTTCTTTCTTAAGGTCACCAAACAGCCCCCCTGACCAAAGAAAGTCACAAAGCCTAACATTACTTGTGAACACTCCGCTCCTTGGATGAGGAGAAGAAAGTATGTATCTGCTGAACAATAATTCAAATGACCATAATACCTCCTCCTCTAGGAAGCCTTCCTTGAGTTCCTAAGTTGCAAGCTGTTTCTCCTTTCTTTCACCTCTCACGGCAGTCTAGCAATGCTTTCCTACCACCCTGTGTCAATCTATGGAATAGTTCATTATCTCCACTACCATAGAGATTCTGACTAAAGTATGAGCCACCTGACATCTGAACAAAGTGGTTATCCAAATTCTCATTACTACTAATCTGATCACCTACCCCATATCCTGATATAAGTATATTAAGTATATTACTTGCTGCATAAAGACATTTTCAAGAAGAGAATATTGCCTGTATCTTTTCATGAAGCTCACAAGCCCCACATGGGAACTGTGGTATGTGGAGTACTGGGTTTGAAATCCTGACACACTCCTGCTTTTCAATATTAAGTTGTACAGAAGGGGTCTCTACGTTTTAAATGCTGCTGGATGAGACTGTGCAGAACAAACTCTGGGAATGACCAGCCCGTGGGCCTACATGTGGGTCTATTTAAACCACAGCTTCACTGCTGGGGACACACAACTGCCCCCAGCATGGAGACCTGCGCAAGTGTCTTCTTTCTCTGAACTTTAGTGCCTCCTCTCTCTCTCTCTCTCTCTCTTTCTCTCATTCTCTCTTTCTCTGACAAATGAGTCCTTGTGTCTGAAGGATATTGTGGGTAGTGAAGGCTCTAAGCCAGGGCAGTCCAAAAGATGGCATCATGCTCTCCACCAGGACTCTTTGTACTGCTTGCTTGCTGAGCAGTGTCTGTCTTCTCCCTCTCCTGGCTCAGTAGTCTCCTTGTCTCATCATAATAAAAACAATGATGAAAAGAACAAAAATGCATGGAGCCCCGACTACGGACTGCATATATTTCTGTCCATTCTACACTGACCCACTCATGTAATCCCTATAAGCCTCCTATGTGGTGGGTCCACTTGTCATCCCATTTTACAGTTGAAAAACTCAGCAATGCTTCATGTTTTAAAATGTAGGTTGTATTATTCTTTTATTATGATTTGTGTGTAGTGAGGCCACAAATCAGAGAGTATTTGTCATGGAAAAGATAGTTTATTACTCACAGTCCCCAAGAAGGGAGGGCATCATGCAGTAGGTAAGGCCTGGGGAAACTTGGAGTTGGTTGGGAAGTGGAGGGAGCTGGAAAGAGACTTTATTGTGGCTTCCAAAGGAAGCCATGGTCAAGCAGGCCTATGGCTGACTGGTGGGAATAATTTTAGAGGGCCTCGTGGCATAGGGATACCTTAGATACCTGGTGCTAACCCTGGAGTAACTAGGGAAGAGGATAGTGCCTGGGTGTAAAGGTGCAGGAGAGGAGCAGAAGAGCTGGGCTCTGGATGGGTTGGTTTGTGTAGTTGTTCACTGCCCAGGACCTGGCCAACTCTGAGAGAGACTGTCAGTTTCCTCAGGACAGTCGCCCCACACTTCCTTTCACTCTGCACACTTTTAATTACCTCAAGTCACCTGTGGTTCAAAAACATTAAATGGAAAATCCCACTGATAAAAATTGGCATGGTTTTAATTATGAACTGTTCTGAGCAACAGAATGAAATTGTGTGCTGTTCCACTCCTTTCCACTCAGACCAGGAATCATTCTGTTGTCCAGTGTATCCATGGTGTATATTCTACCCACCTGACTGTCACTTGGTAGCCATCTTGATTGTCAGACCCACCACCATGGTATCACGGAATTAGAGTGTTTGTATATAGAGTTTACTGTTACATATAACAGCAGGTATATATGTAGATTTGCAGTGTATGTATGTATGTATCGTAATCCACTGGGGGTCTTAGATTATAACCCTCAGAGATGGGGGGGGCTACTAAACCAGCAAGACCCTGTGTCAGTTCATCAGGAAAAAAAGATATACTTAATACACTTGGTAGTCTCCAAAATGATTCATGGAAGTCCCATCCGTCCATACTGAGCAACTGGTCAGGCTTTTTGGCGGTTGGATGGTGGCTGAATAAAAGAGAAAAAATAATCTCTGTCCTCAAAGAGTTCACAGTCAAGTAAGGAAGCAGACATGTAAACAACTGTGTAATCTTATGTAGGTGGCTCCCCAGGCTGGAGACAACAGCAGAGCACTCTTTGATGTAGGGAGTAGGGACACAGGAGCAGAAGCCAGATATGAAGGAACAGGAAGCAGGTACGAAAGAGAGTAAGAATTTCTATAAAGGTAAACACTGCACTTATGTTCAAGGAAGATAGTTGGAAAAGGATAATTAGAGACGTATTGTCAGGCTTCATTGAGAGACAAAATGTAGGCCAATGTGGTTAGAAAATATGATGCGTTGGGAGGAGGGTGATCAAGTTCCAGCTGCTATAGAATTGCAAAATGGCAGTTCTGCTCTTTGCACAGGCTGAGGTCCCTCCATCAGCCCCATGGACTTCTTCATTGTTTTATGAAGTCCTATGCCTATGTCTTGTTTGATCTACACGTCTCTTATTGAGGTTGATTTTGGAGTAAGGATATATGTCCCTCAGGTACTTTGAGTTACCTGTATTTTAGTCAGTTTTCACAGAGAAACTCCAACATGGCTCCTCCTCTCTTGAGTCATATCACTCCCTCCAGATCTGTTTCTTTGCTGTGGAATATAACCATGGTAGAATATTCATAAACAGCTAATGTTTCTCAAGCACTTTCCATATGCTAGTGGGTGCTATGTGATGACGATAGCTCATTTCTTCTAAGTAGCAGCGATCGCATTTTCTCATCCCTTAGCCCAGGAGGAGAAACTGAGGCATAAGTGTCCATGATAACACAGTGTGGAGGAGTTGGGTTCAAAGCTGAAGATATGACTCCAGTGCACATAATCTTGACTGCTGCAGAGGTCTTATCAGGGTTTCACTGTTCAGCGGTTCTCATTCTAGAGCATTCTAGAATGTTCTAATCTATACCTCTGTGGAGATACTGGAGGTGGTGAGCAATTAGGAGGCTGCACTGAGAAAAAATAAGAGAAGAGAAAAACTGACGGGCAGAAGTGATGTTTTGGGAGTGGACTTGACTGGTCTGGGGATGAGATAAACCAGGTGAGATGGAGAGAGAGTGGGAAGAGACAGCTGAGGACCTGTTTGGGTAGCTATGGAGTACCAGTGATCTTGTCTGGTGGACAGACTTGCTAGAGAAGGAGTGTATTTAGAGGAGACTGGGAGGTTATGAGGCCTGTCTAAGAAGGCAGAGCTCGCCATCCAGGGCAGAAGCTCATCCTGAGTAGTTCTCCTTTCTGGTTCTGGCATGCTCTCACAGACCCTTTAGATGTGCACCTATATCAGTCAGCTTTCCCATCATGAATGGGACAAAATGGGATAAAACTCTGTCATGAGGCAGTTGTGTACACCCGCCTTAGCCCAATGTTATAACTATCTCAAGGCTGAAGGGATCTTCAATGGAGGCTGGATGGAATCTGCTTCGAGTGAGGATTTGAGGATGAGGGTGGTTTGGCAATCTCCTTCCTTCCTTCCTTCCTTCCTTCCTTCCTTCCTTCCTTCCTTCCTTCCTTCCTTCCTTTCTTTCTTTCTTTCTTTCTTTCTTTCTTTCTTTCTTTCTTTCTTTCTTTCTTTCTTTCTTTCTTTTTCTTTCCCTCCCTTCATCCCTTCCAGTCTCCATCCATGACCTGTCACATTCACTGAAAAACATGAGCCTACTCTTCAGTGTTTAGAACCTCCTAACACCTCAGATGAGTTCAGCAATGGTTTCCTGAGCACCTTCTATATGCCTGGCACCATGTAAGCCCTGGAAAATCCTGTGATTGTTAAAATGTGGTTCCTGCCCCCAAAGATCTCTGTCATATATAAGAAACAAATCCAAAATTACAGTTTGCTGAGGTAAATGCTAGAAATGAACTGCGCAATACCCTCTCAGGACCTCATTTTCCCACCTTATAAAATACATGATTTATTTATCCATTTATTTCCAGTTCTGGCTCCCCTGTGCACCATGCTTTCAAAATGAAAAGTCGGAACAAGCTGTACTGGGTCTGCCAGCCTGTGTTCATGCTCAGATAGAGCACTTGTGTTCTGCATGGTCTGCCTTCCAGAATTCCTTATTAAATAAGGGGGAAACTGAAAATTTTGTATTTTAAGGCTTAACGTCCTATGAAATAATAATAGACTCTGCACAAAAAATTTCATCAGGAATTATGGAGATCTCCACCTCGATGTATCAAAGGATGCTTCCCTTATATGCTCCGTGTCTTGTAAAACTGAATAATAAATAATTTTGAGAGCAGTGGTAAATATTTATATGAGGTAGTAAAAGTTTGATTCACTCATAAAAGAATTTGAGGAAGAGAAAATTAAAAAGTATTGTCATATGCATAGGAAAGAAATAAACATTAAGGAAATCAGCTGAAATGTGAATAGTAGTTGTGTCTAGAAGTGGGAATTATATGTGATATTTATTTTTTCTATACTTCCGTGTGCCTCCAAAAAGTTCTGCGATGAGCTTGTATTGCAGAAACATTAAACATAAACATTACTTATAAAAATATCCTTAGTGACTTGAAAATTGAATTCTGTTGGTGGTGGTGGGCTCCCATCTGTCTTGAATACCCCTGAAAGGGACATGGAATTGTGTAGTGTGACGTGCTTTTGTTTTGAAAATGAAAACTAAACTTGAAATGATTTTATGAGTTGGACTCATAAGTAGATGAAGATGCCTCATCGACACAAATTGAGCTGCAGGTGCCGAAATGCCAATTTCTACACAAGAGTCCTGCAGAGGGCCTGAAAGTCCCCCTGCAGCTATAAGCCTTTATGGGTGTAGTGTTTGGGCTCTCATACAGTACGTCTCCCAGAAGGCTCATTGTGTGGAAGGCGTGGGTGCTGATGGGCTTTGGGGGAGGTGATTAGATCATCAAGGTAACGTCAACAAGTGTAGTAATCCATTGATGAGGAATAACTTGATGAGATTACTGGAAGGCGCTGGACATCTGGAGAGAATCATTTGCCTTCCTGCCTTGCTCTTTGCTTCTGACTTGTAACACTGACATTCTGCCCGCTGTGAACACAGTAGCTGCCTTGCATCTCTGCGTTACCAAGCAGAAGGAGGAAAGCCCACACATCCATGGCAGGACATAGGAAGGATGGAGGCTGGGTCCCCGTGGGTATCACAGAGAACTCCCAGTTGTCCTCATCTATCCAGCACCAGGCTTCTTGGGTTGGGAAGATAGATTAGTCTTATTTTTTTAACCACTGTGATCAGATCTCTATCACAGGCAGCAATGCCATATATAATTGATACAGTATGACAGGAGACCCTCAGTGAACAGGTAGAAATATTCGAAGGGCATCAGGAGGACAGCAGTGCTGAACTCAGTCCAATGCCCTGGGCCAAGGGCTGATAGTCATAGTGTCTCCGGACCTCAAGAGGCTCAGGTGGGGACATGGCCTGCTGAAGAACACACAACTGAACACTGACAAAATCAATAGGCACTTCTTACACCCTCCTACAATGTCTCTTTCATGAGCATGTTGCAATGTGCTGGGCATATACCACTTAAATAATAATGGTAGAAATAAAATAAGTGCTGCTTGGAGACTAGTAAAATAAGGTGGGGAAGTTGCCTTACTTTTTCTCCAGGTGGCCATGATATAATCCAATACAGGCCAAGACACTTCGTACAAATGCAACACCAATTCCCTTTCTGCCCTGCTCGGAACTTGGAATTCTCGGACGTCACCAGAGTTATTGATTCCTGGTCCAGCGCAAACGCAGATGGGATGTGTCAGCCTCTTAGGAAATGTCATTGGAGGAAATGGATTGATAAGGGTGATTTTTCACATTACAAAGGAGTCCAGGCCAGTGCGCTTCACTAATCGGCTGTGGGAAATGAGTGACTGCAGAGAGGCCACTTGGTTTAGAGAAAGAAGCTCCCAGCTCTGAGACAGCTCTTTTACTATCCAAGTGATCCTCACATGATGCTCGTTCAGTAAGAGCAGTGGCAGTGGTGATGCTATTTAACCTTACAGGTTTGCCGTGTTGTGAACTACTTGAAAAGAGAGGGGAAATAATCCTAAAACACTACTAGAACATGCTATGAAAATAAAAAATTGATATTAATATCATAGTTACAGAAGTTCTCAAGCAAGAAACTGCTTTCAAGAGCAGTCAGGTGTGATTGGGAACTTTGCACCTAGAGCATGAGCAGGTGCTGCTGGGTAGGTGGTGTTGGGCACGTCTGGCCAAAGCAAAGAGAGTTTCCCGAGTCTCCTGTGGCCTTGCTGTGGCGTGGGCAGGTAAGCGGGTAACATCAGCAGACTTTGACTCATTGACCGCTCTTGGGTGCCATTTAGAGGTTTGCCTCTCAGCTGATGCACGGTATCTCCTTGTCCCCCTAGACTGCATGAGAATCAGAATTCTCTGCACATCCCTGGAGAAAAGGCCCTCCTCTCCCTGCACCATACCAGGACGACTCATGGGCAGCATTTAAAAGTAGGAAAGGGTGGTGTCCACAGGGCCGAAGGTGGACAGATTGTGACTCCGGCTTGGCAGAGAGGAATTTTCCCAAGCCCAGCACCACCTACCTAGCAGCACCTGCTCACGCTCTAGGTGCAAAGTTCCTTATTAGCAGGGCTGGATGAGCGGAGTTTATTTGAAAAAAGGTCAGCCCATTTCACTACTGACAACAAGGAGTGTTGTTGTGAGACAACTCTCCCTGGGTCTCTGGGATTTCCGCACAGCACAAAAGCACAGATGTGGGCTGCCCTTTGCTCTGGGTTATCATTTTGAGCGCAACTCTGCAGAAAACGCTCCTGGGTCGCGATGGTGCTCCCTCTGGAGTAAAATGTATGCCAGTTGGTTTTGCGACTTATAAAAATGTGGGTTCCAAGGTCTGTGGCTCCTCTAGGGCAGCGAAGCCACCGTGGGATCAGATATCACAGCCTCTTCACTTCACCCCGTAGGAATCCAGGCTGGTAGCCCGGGTGCCACAGTGCTGACACTCAGGCTCTGTCCCAACACCCGAGTAACAGACCTTGCCCTGCTCCTGATGTGTGGGGCGCATGCCTCCTGCACCCTCCAGAAAACTGTCCCAAGCTAACATGTCAGCCTGCAAAGAGAGGCGATCACAGAACCATCATAGTTCTTGACACTTATAAGTCCAGATCATAACTAAGTGCCACCAGTCAGGTACTGTAAGAATTTAGAACGCAGCTGACTGTTACTCGGAGTGTGTGAAACAAGAACTTGCCTGTCATCATCTGGTCTTACGGGTGGGGAAGTGGAGGACCAGAGGAACAAAGGCCGTGCCCAGTGTTCTGAGGACAGGCAATGGCAGGGCTGGGTTCGAGCAAGGTCCTTCTGGCTCTAGGACCTCACAACATACACCCTTTGGCAGGTAGAGGGTAAATTTGGAAGCACCCATCTTTCACTATCACAGAAGGGCTGGAGAATGTGGCGGAAGCTGTCCGGGATTTGCAGGTCAGATATGGGATGTAGCTCTGGTTCAGGACAGTGACCCTGATTGACCTGCTGAGCCTTTCTTAGCCTCTTCTCTCTCATTCGGGAAGTGGGATGTGAACAGAGCTCACCTTGCTGAATAGCCAGCTGCAAGACTTAATGAGGATAAAGTGAAAACACTTCCTAGCAAGGTGCCTACAAGGAGCTGGAGCTGACAGGCCTCCTCTGCCAAAGGAGCACTCTTGTTGGGTGGCAATTGTAACCTTGCACTAGGATGCTGAAGCACAGATCAGAACACTGGACACGACGTGGTCCGGAGCAGATGAGAGGACTGAGCTCAGGGAGGTGCCAGGACTCTTTCAGGTTCACCCTGCAGGTTAGTGCCCCAGTCTGGGTGGGACATCTCTCCCTGCTTGGTCAGGCCCTGGCTCTCCCACTCCTCTGCTGTTGCTGCTTACTGTCCCCACTTGCCTCTGCTGCCCCTTCCTATAACTTCCAAAAGGACTCACCACCTCCCTCAGGAATCTGTTATTTCTTAATTTAATATCTCACCTACTGAAGTGCTAGCTCTGTGGGGTCAGGGGCAATTGTTGATGTTTGTGTACCAAGTACCCAGCACGGGTCTGGCACAGAGTGGGGCACGATGCAAGTTTGTGTGAAGCATGTGTGAGGGCATGCATGCGCATAAAGTCAGTCTTTGGGGCATGCTGCAGGCCTGCAAGAAAAGTTACAGCATGAAGAGGAGGAATCAGGATGTAAGGAAGGGCAGGCTGGAGATCAGAGAAGGTGCCAATGCTTCCTGGGGACTCACATGGCCTGGCCGTGGGGCCACGAGTGGTGCTGAAGCACGGTCCCAGGTGGAGCGGCAGCCCAAGCAGATGGTGCTCTCTTCATAAGCCTTTTGCTGCCTTGTTGAAAAGCCCTTTCACATTAATTCCAGCTGGTGCTTGTGGGCTGGAGCCTGAGAACTGGTGAGAGAGATGAGGAAGTGGAAATATCAGTGGGAGCAGGGATAGGCAGATGGATGGAGGGAACCCCCTAGGAGGAGACACACTTCTGGTGGGGTAGATGAGCCATGTGTGCAGAGGGTCAGGGAAGCTTTTCAGAAGAGTCTTTAGGGTGTGTTGGCACCCTCTTCCTACAGAATCAGTGACCTGAATTCAGACTACCTCGGGACTCAGAACCAGCCAGGATCAGCGCTAACCTCTGTGTTCACTCTGTTGCACCCACCTGGCCGGCCAAGGCTAATTTTGCTGGGCATCAGTCATGCAGGAGCCAGCCCTGATCTCCCTGCTTTAAGTCAGCATCATAGGAAGTTAGGGGCAGATTTTTAAGTTGGTCAGAAACGGTCCAAATCTGAGCTACACCAGTTCTGTGTAACTGTACTTGTCTGAAATTTGGTGTTCTTGTTTGTTAAACCAAAAAAAAAAAAAAACCCAAAAACAAGTACTTGTACATTTTTCACAACAAATGAGCCAATCCATTAGAGTTGCTATCATTGTCACAGTTATTATTTGGGTTTAATTTTATCTCCGCACTTCCCATATTCATATTTCAGGAAGGTAGTGGCAATCTTTCTAGAGGTGCTATCCCTCTGGCCTGATTTGCAGCTTTTTGCTTTTATATTAGTGTTTACTAGAGAAACAGATATAAGATGCGTGAGTATTTAAGAATTTGTAGGTTGGCTTATGAGGGTTACCCACAGAGTCTGATGTGGAAGAGCGCAGAGGGTCTGTCTGTGTGCTGGAGAGGCAAAGGATCCTGCTGAAGGTCTGAAGCTCACTGCCATGTCTTGTGTGAGTCTGTATTGGGAGCTGATGGTTTTGCACTGGCAGGCTGAAGTGTCTATGATGGAAGGCTGAAGGATCTGTGCTGGAAGCCAGAGGAAGTGTAAGGTAAAGGCAAAGACTAGAGCTCTTCTAAAAAAAAAATCTAAAGCTGATTTTTTTTTTTTTCCCCTGGTGCTGGGGATCAAACTCAGGGCAAGAACTGTAACCACTGAAGTAAATCCCCAGCCCAGTCTGTCTGTCTTTATTTTCCCTTCACACCATCTAGGTAACAAGCCACCCTGGGGTGGGTCTTCCACAGCCAGGGTGTGAAATTGCTAAGCAAATGTAGTTAAACTTCTCTTACTCAAGTCGACACAATCAATCCGCCATCACAGTTTCCCAGTTTGCATAGCAGAAATGGAGCCAAGGAGGCCCCTTCTCCGTGAGCCTTCCGTGAAGCCATCAGCTTGTCCATCGTGGCTGGCTTCTGGGCAGTGCTGGCTCCCAGCAGGACCAGGACCGGGAGGTTGCTCTCCAGGCAATTCTGAGTCCCCAGCTCTGTGACTCTACAGCAGCTGGTGGTTATCAGTGGAGATGGGTAGCTCCTCCCTGAGCAGGAAGCTGAAGGCAGGACCAGCCCTGGCCTGTTAACAGGTTTATTTACATGGCAAATTGTACTTTCTATTTCATTAATCACCCCCACCGTACCCACAGCTTCCTGTTGGGCACTGGCTCTCACCAGGGCTGGGAGAGCCTGCGGTCTGGAGGCAGAGGAAAAGAGCTGTGGGGACTGAAGAGGCTGGAAGGCGCTGTCAGTTCAAGGGCACCGCAGACGGAGAACTGGCCCTGTGACCTGGGTAAGCAATGCTGGGGAGCTCTGATCCCTCCCCACACACTGTACTGTAAACAAAGTATCACCACCTGAGTGTGACCCTGGGCATATTTCTTTTCTTGTCTGAATCGCATTATTTTTATCCAGAGAACATAGCTTCCTCCAATGTTGATATGTTGTGTGTGCTCACAAATGATGCGTAAGGGTGCAGTTTTGTAACTACAATCTAAATACAATGGAGTAGATAGGAAGGGTTGCAGTGACCTAAATGCCTATTTCCTCTCCAAAATTCTTCTTGAAATTTAATCTCCAAAGCAGCAGTATTAGGAAGGGCGGCTTTTGAAAGGTGTCTGAGTGAGTGGTGTTAGGAGCTAGAACAGGCGAAAGGGCTCGACAGGGATTCCAACCTTCTGCTGTCTGCCAGTTGAGGATACAGCCTTTCTTCCTGCTGGAGGGCACATTTGAGGTGCCAGTTTGTGGTATTCTATTGTAGCAGAATGAGGAGAATGGCGGGGGAATGAGGCTCCTTTTGTCCCACCACAGCCACCTGAATCTGTTTTGGGGAGGGAAACCACAGTGCAGTGATTGTGCCTCCATTCATCTATCTGAAAAATGGGGCAAGGACATCTGTTTCTAAAAGCATTGAGGGAATCAGAGAGGATAGTGTGTATAATCCTTCTAGCATGCTCTCGGGCTCCTGACAAATGTTCAATTCCTTGAGCTTCAGTTTTCCTCATTTGTCAAAGGATGAGGTTGAATGATAAAGTTAGAATTAAAAAAAAAAAACACCTTTTGATACATCTGGTTTTGACAAGTTGGTGATACCTAGAGGAGTCCCAAGATGCCTGTGGCTCTGATTTAAAATGAGTGTAAGGATGCTGTGAACAGAAGATCCACTTCCGGTGTGATTTCTAGAAATGTAGTACTCCCAGGCTCCGTGTGCTACCTTTCTGGTTCCTGGTTCCTTATAGAGGTGCCTGTGTGTGTGTGTGTGTGTGTGTGTGTGTGTGTGTGTGTGTGTGTGTTATGGTGCTGGGAATGAAACCCGGGGCTTTGCACACACTAAGCATGTGCTGCACCACTGAGTTGCACCTCCAGACATGAGTTGGGGTTTTGATCATCCTGTTTTAGGGATAAGGAGATGTGGTGGTGACATTCAAGCCCACATTCATGAGTTTAGGAGGTGACAAGACTGAGATATTGTTCTTGGATCCCGGGCCCGAACACAGCTCTAAGTTGCCTACAGTAACTGGGTAGGAAGTACCCTCTTCACTCCCCCACAGCAGCTGCTGCATCTTGAGGGCCTGGAGGGCAGAGATAGGGCAGCAGTCTACAAGCTGAGAATGAGCATCTTTGGTTACTGGAGTCATGAGGAGGGCTGCAGATCTTAGAGGAAGGTCCTCCCCCATCTCAGCATTGGTGAATCCTCTTTGAAAAGCGATGTGACTGTAGTGTGTCTGGGCTTCCCTTCCTCTTCACTTTCTCAGTACTTAGTTTCCATTTCATAAAAGAAAGCCATTCATCTCCTTTATCTTGAATTTAGCCTCTGGGGCATTGAACGCAGGGAGGAATTCTGTGGGTGCTGAATGTAAGAGCTGCCCTCTGAAGGTGACAGTACCTTACTTCTTCTAGGCATCAAACACAGGCAAGGCCAAGTCTCCATTCTCTCTCTCTGTCTCTCTGTCTCTCTGTCTCTCTCTCTCTCTCCTTCAATCTCTGTGTCTTTTTAACATTTTATTATCCATCTATTCATCCATTTACCTATCCACCCATCATTTTCCCTGTACCCACATTTCCTTCTATCCATCCTTTCTTTTATTCATCCATCCATCCATCTACTCACCCATCCACCCATATCCACCCATTCATCCAATCATCCATCCAATATCCATCCATCCATCCGTCCAACATCCATTCATCCATCTCCCTTAAAATTTGATGTTGAGAATGAGAAGGTCAATAGAACCTGTGAATTAATAACTTTACTTACATTTTAAAGTAAACTCAGACTTTCCTGTCAGATAGTAAATTGGATTTGGTTGATGCGAAGAATGGACTTTGCCAATTAGGCTATATAACAGATATTTTCCATAAATGAAATGAGTTAAACCTTAACTCCAAGGTTTTGACCAAGGAGAGTTAATATACTTATTCAGTGCTCCAAAAATACAGAATCCAATATAGTGCCACAACCACATGATAATTTGAAGTGTGGCTGGTCCCAACTGAGACCTGTTGTAGGTGTAAAACTTACACTGGGTTTCACAGAATCACTATGAAAAAAGAATGTGAAGTACCTCCGTAACATTTTTATATTGATTACATGTTGAAATGATCACATTTTGATTATGTTGAGTGAAATAAAGTATGTTATTAATGTTCGTTGCACTCATTCCTCTTTTACTCTTTTAATTGTGGGCTACTACAAAATTGTAAATTGCGTATGATAGTCTCATTGTATTTCTATTTGATGGTGCTGCTTTAGAAAATACATCCCTTGGAATCATACAAATGAAGGGCAAAATTTTTAGATGTCTATTTAAAATTTCACACTGGTACTGGCTTTAAATAATCTTTCAGAATACACATAAGCAAAGATTCCATTTGCTAAGGGTGGGAAAACTTTGGCCCAGAAAAGAGTACAACTTGCCCGATTGTGTAGTTTTTGAGAATTCTATAATGGTCACAGAAGATTTATTTGTGACCTATTGGGTCTTGACAAATAAGAGACGTTGGCCTTAGCCAAATTTTCACAAAAATTAAGTGAAGGCTTTCCTTTAGCATTTGCCAACTATGCGGAAGCTATCTGCCATCTGGTCACACCCTTCTGTCTAGTTCCAGCCAGATAGGAAAGAGTGTGGCGTCAGGTAAGAACACTGGATAAAACACAAGAGGGTGGGTGTGGCTCCCTTTTCAACTACTACAAGTCACCTCCCCTATGTGTCACAGCTGGATGGTCCGTAAAAGGATAACATTGAACCACACTAATCTATGTGGTCCCCGTTGCGATCTAAGTGTTGTCACCTTGAAATTCGTATGTTGAAATCATAACTCGCCAGGGGATAGTATTCACGAAGTGGGGCTTTGGGGAGATGATTAACTCTTCAGGGTTGAGACCTCTTTTATAAAGGTGAGATTAGCACCTTTATAAAAGAGGCCCCCACAAGACCTCTTGTCTTTTCTGCCATGTGACTTTACGGCAACAAGACAGCAGTCTGCAAACTATGAAATCCTACTAGACACTGAGCCTGCCAGTGCCTAGATTATGGGTTTCCAGCCCCCAGGACTGTGTGAAATAAATTTCTGATTTTTATAAGTCATACCTTTCAAAGCAGCCCAGGTCACTAAGACAATCCTTAGGTGACATTTCCCAGCTGTGACATTTCCCAGCTGTGACATTCTATGACTTGCCTCAATTCCTCATCTGTGTGATAGCCATGATATTTGCTCCTGCCTCCTGAAGCTAAGGGGACAATTGACTTAGCTGACACATCACATTTAGCGCAGAGTGTGGCACATGTTTTTAATATGCGTTTTCAACTATTAGCAAATTGTTGAGGTCATCTCGACTGTGAAGGACAATTGTCCATTTCATGGATAATGATGTACTCAGCCTCAGAGAGATGTAAGTCCACATACCAAGTTCACGCCCACACTGGTCTGGATTTCATGCCAGGACTCTATTCTCATAGGTTCTTTTATTTATTGTGGCAAATATATGCAATGTACAATTAGTCATTTTAGCCAGCTACCAGAAACGTAGTCTTAAAGCAACAGAAAGTTAGTCTGCAGGGCGGAAGGTGGGAATCAAGGCATTGGCAGGGTCCTCCTCCTGCTGTGCATCTAGGAGAGCACCCTTCCTTGGTTCCTGCCACTCTTGATGGCTCCTGGCAATCCTTGGTTTGTGGCTGTGTCGCTCCGATCTCTGCCTCTGTCTTCATGGTTACCATTTGATTTTCTGGTCCCTTGAAGGAATGATTTAACTTGATTTAAGGCCCACCCAAATCCAGTTTGCCCTCATCGCTATTCTTACCTTAATCATGCCTGTAAGCACCCCATTTCCAAATAAGGTTACATTCTAAAGTTCCAGGTGGCCGCGAAACTGACTTTGGGAAACACTTTTCAACCCACCACACTCTCCCCTTTTCTTTCTTGCCACTTTGGTTATCTGATACAATGTCTGTCTAGTTGTTGGCTTGCTGATTCCCACTCCAGGGATGGAAGCTCCGGCACTGTGAGATTTTAGTCTGCGGTGACCGCTGTGGCAGGCTTGTGGGGCCTGGCACACAATCAGGGCTCCGTAATCGTGGGTGGGCTGGAAGACCACATGGCGGTGCCTCTCAACCGCTGTCTCTGCCCAGGGATGTCACCGAGTTGAGGATCCCTTAATCCCTAGAGCTGGAGTCCCTGCCTCTGGGGCGCCGTCCCAGGAAAACCCACAGAGTGGAAATCCTCTGGGACCATTCAACAGCCGGCCCCACCAGCAGGCAGAGCCCAAGCGGTTCGTACTGCACAGCAGCTTTTAAAATGAATTACCTTCTCTATGTGTGTTTGCTCTGATTACAGAGGGAAAGCGTGGTGTGGAGTTGATTGTGTGGCCACATGAATGATTATTAATGGTTTCTCGGCTGCACTGCAGGATTAGTTAGTTATTTTGGCATTGCTTTTTAAGAATTTTAAAAAGCTAATAAAATAAGTAAAGTAATGCATACTCACTAAAAAGAAAAAGACAAAAGCTTAACAGTAAAATATGAAGAAGGGAAAAAAGGCATTTGTAATTCCAATTCTTGGACAACCATCGTTGATTTATCTTCCATCAAAGCATTTGCTATGCAGCATGAGTCTTGGTTAGATCATACCCCATATTCAATTTGAAATCATGCTCCTTTTCCCTCAGAAGTAAAGACTACTAATAGTGATCATCTGAGCAGTGCTTACAATGTGCAGGTGTGGAGTCTGGCACTCCACCCAGTTTTCTCTTAATTTGCATAACATCTGATGCACTTTGAAGGGATTGGCCCCAGAGTCAGGCAACTGAGTGCCTCTCCTAGTGCTCTCTCTCCTGAGCTGTGTGACTTTGCGCAATGTGGACATATTAGTTTTATGTGGCTGCTATAACCAATTATCATGAACTTGGTGGCTTAAAATGACAGTGATTTTTCACAGCTCTGGGGGCCAGAAGTTAGAAATTAAGGTGTCAGCAAGGCCACGGCTTGGTGACTGAAGACCACTGAGGGGAGAATTCTTCCCAGCTTCCATTGGAAGTCCTCGGTCTTCCTTGGTTTATATGTGCATCACTCCAGTATCTACCTAGGTCTTCACACGGTCTCCTTTAAGGACATCAGACTTTGGTTTTGGGACCATCCTGATCTAGAACAATCTCATCTTAATTTCCTATATCTGCAAATGTTGTTTCCAAATATTATCATAATTCTAAAGTTCTGGTTGAACAGGAATTTCGGGAAACACTATTCAAGTCAGTACAGAGGACTCCATGTGGCTTGCTTTTCTCATTCAGTGCTCAGACTAGTGCCTGTCACAGGGTTTGTGTGATGCAGTGATTGAATAAGGATGCAAGTGTGCATATAGTGCAGAACCGAGGCTAGCACGTTGCAACCTGCAGGGCTGGGTTCACTGTAAGAAGCACGCACTTACAAAACCATCTCTGTTGGCCCCATGAGGAACTTGTATCCAAGCTCAGTGTAGCTGCCATAAACTGGAGCTACTGGAGCAAATCTTGGGAGACACCACCTCCTCAGGAAACTGTATCAAAAAGCAATCAAGGGATGTTTATGCCAGCCGAGCTAAGAACAACTTCCGGCTGTGATCACTAGCAGAGTAGCCTTGAGTGAGTCACTTAAGCTCTCTGAGGTCTTGATTTCAGCTCTGACATGCGATGACCACCCCACCTCACAGAGCTATAGGGAGGTCAACGCAAATCTGCATGCAGTTCTTAGCCTAGTAGAACACATACACACACACACATACATGGATTACTCAGAAAATTATAGCTGTGATTATTTTACCTTTAAATCTAGGTCTGCTGATTTGACTTGTCTATTTATTTGTTTTAAAAAATAACCTTATTTTGTCTTATTACAGATGTCATACATGTTCGTTATAGGACAGTTAGAGTAGATAAGGAGTAAGGACAGATTAATGGCCTGTTATGTTATCATGTAGAAATGAAACTTATTAACTACCCTTCTAGGATCGCAGATGTTCAGATAAGCATTTAAATAGATACATATATAAACCATACATTCGAATGGGCTATTTGTGAGCTGTCCTCTTGTAGCTACAACGTGCAGGCACTCTGCGCACATGTGTATGTATAAATATAATTTCGTGTCTATGTGATGCTGCCTCAAGAAGATGTGTCATGGGTCAAGTCCACCTTACGTTGGTGCCAGATGCTATTCTCTGATCTCTGGTTCACATGATAATGGATCTGTTTCTGTGTTAGCGACGTTGGTGCATAGTGTCATGTCGGAGCCTCTGTTGCTTCTTGCCGGGTGACCTTGGTGTCATGGAGGCCACACTTGTAGAGATGGCATGATTCATGGAGCATCTGTATGACCTGACCACAGCAGGTCTGAGTGGATCCAGGGCTCCCTTCTCTAGGTCAGGGAGCTGAGAGTTCAAAGAGGCCAGGAAGTGCCCAGGGGAGTAAATGGCTGCACCTGGACCTGAGTACGGACCTCTGTCCAAGCGGAGGCTCTGTCTGCTACTGACAGGGACAGAGGCTGCAGGACAGTCCTCTGCTCACTGCGCTCCAAACTGTGGCGCCCTCCCCCTGCCTTTCCTACCACCGAGGGCAATAAATGAGTAAACTTTCACTGTACTTTTAGAGGTCTCAAGGTGTCTTGGGCTATTGTGTGCTGCTATTACAGAAAGAGTCACTTATAATCACCCGAAATGTGTTGGCTCATGGTCCTGGATGCTGGGAAGTCCAAGATCAAGAGGCTGGCATCTCCCTGTCAAGGATCTTCTTGCTGTCATTCTGTGATGGAAGGGAAAATAAGGTTGAGGGCACGCAGAAGAGTGAAAAGGGGCTGAAATCTCCTGTTCATAATAAACCAAGATCCCAAATAATGGCATTAATCCATCCCTCCAACCTCAGGGCCCCACCACCTCTTGTTAGGCCCCAGGTCTCAACACAGCTGCAAAGGTGATTAAGTTTCCAGCACATACTCTTGAGGGCACATGTTCACACCATAGCACAGTCTGGAACATTAGTACTGGGTTATTTGGAGGAATAGCTAAGAAGACACTTCTTGTTCCTCCTTCATGTCCTCCCGGTATGGAAGTCAATCTCAACCACTCTTGCTGTCAGCTCCTTCCTTAGCCTCCAAGTCTTTCCAGGGAGGATTTTTATTTTCTGTAATGCAGGCTCCTGCACCTAACACAGAAGGAAGGCAGCAAGAGCTATGCTGAACTGAGCAAATAAAGAGAAGATTAATGGTGGTATCTCAGGCGGTAGCTGCTTGTCTGGCCAGAGCCGCTCGGCTACTGTGTGTTAAAGATCCCTCACACTTACACAACATTATACAGATTACACATTTGCTTGTATCTATCATCTTGAAAAATAGGCTGAGCTGTGGTTTCGTAATGAGAGAGGTATTTTCCCCTCCTGTATTCACTGCACCTTGATCTTATACATAACAAGTGGCACCCTTAACAAAAGTGTGAATTCTCATTTTAAAATATTAATTTAATGGGGCTTAACTGGTACTTCTTTACTTAGGTTGATTTGAACAAGTTTGAACATTTTTGAAAAATGCTCATTTTTGTTCTTAATTCATTTACATCTTGTGGTCTCAACATACTAGTCTTATCAGTTTAGATAGGCACAGCACAGAGTAAAGAATTTAGTTCCTGAAGACCATAGTTGTAACAACTTTACCATAGATGCTTTCTTTCTTAAATTATACTTGAGTAAAAGAGTTTTTCTACATAATCATATTTCCTGATCATTTCATTTAAGATTGTTTCAAAAATTTTGTAATTTCAAAAGTTCTCCCTGTTAAAGACACTTGATAAGAGAAAAATCTAGTGTGGCATAGATTTCCATTTTTTAATTTCTCATAGTTTATTTTTAATCTATCTGGAAGTCAGCATTTAATGCTAATGATGAAGGAAGACTTCAAGTTGACTTTTCCTCCCAAATATTAAAAGCAGCTTTCCAATTTCTGCTCATTGATTTATCTTTACCATCTACAAACACACACAAGAACACACACATAAGAACACACACACAAGCACACACATACTTTCCTCTATGGTTGCTCTGGGTATTAAAGATAAGAGATAAATTCATAGGTATCTATTTATTCCTCATGATAGCTGATCTTGCAAATCCCATTTACTTCACAGGTAAGAACAGTGAGACAGAGAGAGACAAATTAATTTCCATGGGCTCACCCAATTTACTAGAGGGACACCTTAGAGGATGACCCAATTTTGTAGCTTCGGAATTCAGCTCTATTCCGTTAACTTCTTAATAGTTCGTCTTTCTTCTTACAAGACGGCACAATTAAGAACACTCATTTCCATGTTTTGTCCTTCTAATTAGATTTGTACTATCCAATATACTATCCACCACCCACCTGTGACTCGTGAGTGTTTGAAACACTTAAGGCCAAAGTGAGCTATATAACAAGTATCAAACACACATGGAGACTTGAAGACTAGGTGTGGGGAAAATAAAAAGCTGCAAAATATTTCATTGATAGTTTTTATAGCAATCACTTATTGAATTGATCATATACTGGGTACATTAAATAAAAGTTATTATTAAAATGAATTTCACTTGTTTCTTTATGACTTTTTAAATGCTGCTCCTAGAAAATTAAAAATTACTTACAAGGCTTTCTTTTTGTTTCTGCTGGGAGGTTTGGAAAACTAGGTTATTTCTACACAGTCAGGGACATTTTACTTTGTTTTGGTGTTTCTTTTCCAACCATTTTATCTTAGTAATCAGCGCGGTTTTTAGTACATAATGGATGCTTACTAAATATTAGTTAAATGGATGAGTGGAAGTGAGTGACTGAGTGCCAAACTAACTCCACACTGCTTTCTGACAGGACACCATCCCACCCCACCTTGGTGTCTGAGTTGTTCTTTCCCCAAGTTTAAAAGGATTGGCTAGGACACACGATAGTGATCAAAAGGGTCTCTTATGTCCTAGGAACCGAGAGTGGTTGATATGGATGGGCCAGGAACTCAGGCCACAGAGGCAGCCAGTTTGAGAGCCCCCTACATTGCCAACAGGGAATCAACAAGGCACCTCGGCCATGTATAGACAGAAACCAGATTTCAGATTGCAGACCCCCCCCAGTGCACCAACACACCCGTGGGTAGAACAGCACAATAGCTGAGGTACTAGCTCTGAGTAGATTTACCTGGTAAATCTTTCCTTCCCACTTGTCACCTGACCTCATGGAAAATGTCAGCCATCCTCTATCCTTCCCTTTCTTCTTTCATCTCTCTACACTTCATGTCCCTCATTTACAGGATTAGCATTGTAGCCAATAATCCTAAAGTGCCTAGGACTGTGTCTTGGGCATACTCATTAGTGAATAGATGTTACTTTTCTCCATTGGAGGATGGCAGAGATGCCTAGAACTCACTCTGATTCATGAGTCTCACTGTTTGTCTAAGCCTCACGGGTATGTTATTCATTTTAAATGGATAGTGTGGAGTGATGGTTGCCAGGGCATGAATGGAGTTATTGTTTATGTACAGAGTATAAGCAAAGATGAAAAATGCTGGTGATGGCCAGTGGTGATGGTTGCACAACAGTATAAATGTACTTGTGATGGTTGATCTTGATTGTCAATTGAATGGTGTGAGAGTTGCTTTGGGGATTAGTGAAACACACTTATGGGTGTGTCTGGGTGGGTCTTCCCTGCTTTCTGCTTCCTGGAAGCCATAAGTCAGGCAGCTCTCCTCCATCACATGCTTCCACCATGTTTCTGCCTTGGAGCTGGCTAACCATGGACTGAAACCTCTAAGACCATGAGCCAAAATAAACCTTTTCTCCTTTAGGTTGTGGGTATCCAGTGTTTTGTCCCAACAGTGGAAAAGCTGACTAATAGAGCTTTTGTCTAGATGTCCCCAAAAGCCTCATGCAGTCATAGGTAGGGCTTTTTCAGAGGTGGCTGGATCTAGAATTTGTGATGCTGGAATTAAAAGTGTGTGATTACTAAATCAGTCCACTGATTGGTTTGGCACATGCCCTAAACCAGGTAGCCTGGATAGAATATAAAAGGGGAAGAAAGGAGCTGTTACTGGGCACTTGCTTGCTTTTGCTGTCTTCTGCCTGCCATGAACTGCTTCTCCTCTGCAATGCCCCCTGCCATGCCACCCTGCCTTGGAGCCAGCTGATTACGGAATGAAACCTCTACAAACCGCGAGTTAAATAAACCTTTCCTCCTTTCACTTTGAGTGTTGGGTATTTTGTCTCAGGAAACAAAATAATTCATGTAACTAAGACAGTCTCTTTCTCTTCTCCCTCCTTTAGGTTCCCATGGCATCCTGCAATTTTCTCTTTCTAAGCATTCTATTAAAATTGTCACCTTATTTCTCTGTCTCTGTACACTTTAATAAAGGAGGAACTATGTCTTTCTTCTATGGTTTATTGAGGGTTTTAAGATAGAGTGTGTTGGGTGACTGGATATGTCAAGACAGCCTGCAAATCCACCACATTATAAACTCCAAAAGAGCAGGAGACACATCTGCCATTGTGCTCCCCCAGCCTGCCTGTCAGAAAGGCTGACTTCTATAGGAAAATGCTGTGGAACACACCTAGACATCAGTGTGTGTGTTGGAGGGGGCGCTGTGTATTTTGAGAATATTTGGATTGTTTGCAATATAAACAGACTTCAGTTTGCTTATTTCTTAAAGGGTCAGATATAATAAATGTATCTGAACAAATCTTTGCTCATAAGACCCCATCCCTGGTACCATAGGACAGCAGGCTATACCACCTTGCTACATCTTATAGCACCTGTGAGAGAGAACAATTTTGCGTGGGGGCTAGAACTCAGTATACTCACAACTTTATCACTTTATTATTCATTCATTCATTCACTCACTCATTCATTCTTTTAACAATATCTTTCTGCATTTTCTGGCCAGAGAAGGTGTTGGTACGCTGGTTCTGGGCATGACACTTCTCCAATGAGGTGGAATAATGTTAAAGAGGGGCCCTAAAGGTTATAATCCCTACCAGGATGTTTGCTTCAAAGGATACTTGGAGATGCACAATCCTTCTATGTGCTTCTAAAGTTCTATATAAGAAACAATCATCATAGGTGAGTTATAGGAACAGATGTGAGCTCCCTGAGTCCCCCTACCCCCACCCAAGGCTTCTCTGGAAATCAGGGTCCCCAGCTCCCTGCACATGAAGCACTCCCTAGTGGCTGGCTGTGAACTGATCATCTAGGGATCACAGGTTGGGAGAGGCGAAATGTGTACTCCTTAATTCTAAGTTTGTTGAGTCCTAGGATGAAATTTCTTGTAGTCTTGTTTTCCTTCAGCACATCTTTCATGCTTTTGCCTTCTCATTTGTTAGCATTTTAGAAGGAGGAGCCACATTTCATTAAGCTGGACCACGATCCTCAACGCGGATCTTGGCTTCACTGCTGCGTGACCAAGAGCTGTGTGACCACAGAGTAGTTACATAACCTCTCTGAGTCATTTTTCTCCTTCTCTTGAGGAGCCCCACATATTCTTCATGGTTTTCTGCAAGAATGTCATGAGATAGTGGATGTGAAGACATCTGGTACTGCCTCTGGTACTGGATGCCACTCCCGGGCATCTAACTCATCCAGTTTAGTATGTGACCTTGGAGGAAATAATAGCACTCATCTTTGGAATTCCATTAGTTGATATATGCGAAGCTCTTAGAACTCTGTCTGCCACATGGAAATTACTCTCCAGTATATAAGTATTGGCCATGATGATTACCTGTGTGTGGTCTCCCCATATCTGCATGCTCCCAGCCTGGTTCTTGTGAGTGTATCTTATTATTGTCCCATTTACCTCCTGCAGCAATGCCTCCTTGCCCACAGCCTAGGTCTCATGAAAACCCAAATCATCTCTGGAAATGAATGCAGCGGCCACTGTGGCCTCCAGTCTGTGTCTTGCTCATGAACTACTGGACTTCCCAGGAGCACTGTCTAATGCTTCCTAGAACCCACCAGGGCCACCACACTGTCCAGCTCCATGGGATCCAGGACTCATGCACATTGGGGTATCAGCAAATGGGCCCCCTGTTTTCTGTGTGAATGTGCAGACCCCTGAGTGCTGGGAGAACTGGACTCCCAGGGACATGTGGGCTCCTGTAAGGGGCTTAGTTACCAATGCTTTCCTGAGAGATTCCTGGGAAACCGTAAATGACTATTTAAATCTAGACTTTCAAGCAATAAAGTATTCCAGGGACATGCGATATGCTGGCAGTCACGAATCATTTCTGACTCCACAGCTGGGAACAGGCTGGTGTTGGGGCAGAGGAGAAAGAAAATGTCAGGGAGTGTCAGGAATTTCAAGCCGTTCTGGGCTCAGGGTTGACTATGTTTTGAAATATTTGGCCTCAGGAGTGTTGACATGAAGCTGTTTGTACATTTTCCTCTGGGAACCAAAGCCCTAAAGATGGCCTAAAAGGGGCCTAACTTCTCTTCCTCATTGGAGTTCCATGCTGGGGAGACTCTGGGAAGTTGTTGTGGGACACACTGAGGGGCTTGGGGGGCTGTTCTGAAGATATTCAGATGGTTTTCAATGTAAACAAACTTTGGTTTGCTTAACTCCACCTGAAAGCAAGATTTGGCAGAAGGTCTCTGGCTAGCTCAGAGTCAGAGGAAGAGTAGAACAACAAAGACGTGTATGGGGAAGGGCTAGAGTGGGGAAACCAACCAAGCAGCAGGCATTTGAGGTTCTGTAGAGTGCAGATGTGGACAAGCTTTCTCTGTAAAGAGCTCCATAGTCAATGTTGTCCGCTTTAGAGTTACACTGAACTTGAACCTTCTAGTGCCAAAGGAGCCACAGCCCATTCTAAATGGATGAGTATAGCTCCATTCCAATAAAAAGCCTATTTACAAAACCTGATAATGGCTGGATTTGGCCTTCAGGCAGCTGGTGCTGAGTGAAAACTTTGGCCCCTGGCATGAGTTAACCTTTGAGAGGATCCTTGCTTCCTCCCTGCAGTCCTCTCCCCTTTTCATCTCCTCAAAGGGTGATTGTGCTTGGTGAAAGCTAGGCAGTGATTTATGTAGCCCTCCAAGCCTAGGCCAGTCCATTCGCTGACTTACCGTTGACTGTGGTGGTTGGCTGAGGTTGATTCAATCAGAGAAAAGCAGGGACTTTGTGGAGTTAGACGGAGAAAGGACACCTCCTCTTCTCCTCTCCTTCCTCCTCTTCCCCTTCCCTCTCTGCACTCCTCCCTGCTTAGAGAAAGGTGTTCAATAGGTGTTCAACTGCCATCTCTGAACAAGCTCATGGAATCTGAGGTTTTTATCAACCCAGGATCCAGGGATTTTGCCCATATCCCTTTCTACTTCACACTATGCCAAACTGAGATAATTCTGAATTAAGTTCTAGAGGTGTAGCTGTGAAAACACTGTAATAAGCCATACCCCATGTCCTCAACAAGTTCTAGTGGGCAGAGAATAGGGAAGCACAGTCAGTAAAATCATGATACAACACGATGCAGCAAAAATGAGGAGTGAGGGCCAGGCATTATCCTTGTGTAGAGGAGGTGGCTCAGGGCTGGGGTAGTGGGGCACCTGGCAGGAAGAGTTCACATCTGAGCAGAGCCTGGAGAGAAATGAGGCATGACGGGGCAGGTGGAGGGACCCAGAATGGGGAGACCCCAATGCATTCAGAGATAACTTCAGATCTCCC
This sequence comes from Hystrix cristata, assembly GCA_004026905.1. Classification (NCBI taxonomy): domain Eukaryota; kingdom Metazoa; phylum Chordata; class Mammalia; order Rodentia; family Hystricidae; genus Hystrix; species Hystrix cristata. The sequence goes on along the minus strand of PVJO010004514.1, from coordinate 53,601 downwards.
CTAGGCGTGACCTTGGGCGAGTTTTTACTTCTCTGAAAGCAGTTAGCTCACAGGTACAAAGGGCCACACAGATCTACCTGCAAGAGGGCTTATGGAGCCTGACAGCACGGCTATAGCTCACGGCAGGTGCTCAATAGACACAGAGAGTGACAATATCCATCCAGGAAGGGTAGCGCCAGCACGTGAAATTTGCGAACTTGACCATGTACAGGATTCTTGAGATTTAGAATGTTCCACAGGGGAAGCGGGACAAGCGCCTTTCTCTCCCGCCATGGAGGTGGTACATGCTTTGTCGATTAAAGATAGTATAGAATGCTCACAGCTGGCTGTGGTAGTGGGCAGGAGAAAGAAGGAAATTTTGTATAGAGCACCTCCTTCTTGAGAAGCCTGGTGGGGACCTTTCCTTTTCTTTATACTTCCTGTCACTTGTTTACAGGGTCAACTCCAGAGCCAGAGTTCCTGCTCAATTCCTAGCTTCTAGCTCTATAACCTTGAGCAATATCTTCACATCTCCATTCCTCAGTCTCCTCATCTATAAAATGTGATCTATAAAATGTGATCTATAAATTAATAGCAGAGACATTGTTGCGAGAATTAAATTAGTTAATACATTTTAAACATTCTTAGAATGGTCATTGATACCTAGGAAATGAGATATAGGGCCCAGTTCTTATTATGATAATCATCAATACCGTAATAGTATCCTCCTTGCTTGTTACTCTTCTAAAAGTACTCATCCCTGTTCTGAAGGTGGTGTCGATCACATGCTCAAAGTCACATGAACAGTGTGTCAGAACTGGCTTTCAACACCAGAGCTCTCTGACTTTTAGTTTGGAGCAATTTATAACATTTCATTCTCCTCTGTGTGTGTGACACAGTCCACTCAGGCTGTCTATTCCCAGTGATGTGACTTCTGGGCCTGAGGCTGTGACAGTCCCCATTGCGCTGAGGTTCTGTGCTCCCATAATGAGTCTGCTGTCAATTACTAGCTCTCGCCTGGTGTGGGGGGGGGGCAGTGCCTGAGTGTGTCCTGTCATGCCAGGGCCTGAGCAGGGCATTTCAATTTGGGCAGCTGTTCAGTGGTCGATCACCATTGAGAACAGAGACAGAGGTGTGGCTTTATGCCTGGTGATTTCTGGAAACGAGCCAGTCCTTCTCCCCAGTAAGACACTCCAATTTTTAGCATGTAGTTTTCTACCACAAGTTTCCTGCAAAGGCCAGCAAGCCCTAATTACAATTGGCTCTGTCTAGTTCCCACAGGGGCCATTCAGTCCTTTATTTGTTCACTCTCTGGGGCTGCTCTCTACCTTTGGGAAAGAACCCTGAACTCCCACAAGGAAAGCTTTCTCCCTGACCCTTGCTGGAACACATCCTTTCACTCCTGGCCCAGCACACCCCAGCCATCAGCACTCTTTGTAAATGGACTTTTAAAAAAATCTACTCAAAAACTAGCCCTGGTCTTTGGTGCAGAGGCAGGATGAAGTGTCCCTGATTCCTTTGATAGATCTTAACCCCGTGGCCCAGACATCTGCTACTCTGTTGGGATCATTTGCTGGCAAACCGACCTTCTCTTTGGTAACACTATCTGGTAGAAGCCCTGCCAAATTATCTTTGTGGTCTCTGAAGCCTTGATCAGAAGTTTATGGGGTTCAACATGTGCCACCACTGAGTTTCAGTGCTGTGTTGTTGTAGTATTTACCTATTAGCTGGAGATGGTTTCTCATCAACCTGGATCTTAGTCACTGTTTGGGGCTGTCCTGCGTTATGAAGATCTCGACACAGCTGTGATCCTACTTGGTCCTAAAAGTCAGTTTTCAAATTAGGGGTTATTACTATCTCTGCTTAGCAGATGAGAAACAGGGCTTGGAGTGGTTAAGTAAGTTCCCTCAGGCCATACAGTTTTAATGGACCCAGAATGAGAGTCTGATGCCATTTGGATGCCAAGCCTCTTGTTCATTTCACTGTGCTTTTCAGCTGTCTATTCATTTATTCCAAATCCATTTATTGGGAGCTTACCAGACAAAAATCTATGCTGTGGGACTCCAGCAGCAATGAATGATTTCCGCCCTGGAGGGAGATAAGCAACCAACAAACAATCCTAAAAAGCGGTAATTGCTCTGCAGAGGATTAAAATAAAGTGTGGCTGGTGGAAGGAGAAATGGGGACAACCTCTGTCGAGGGCAACTAGGCAAGAGCTATGAAATTATAAAATGCACGTTCACTTTGCTCCAGCAGTTTGACTCCTTGGTAATTTATCCCAGAAACATGTTAGCACACACGCAGACCAACTGAGGTATGTACAAGGGTAGTCACTGCATCACTGAACTAGCCAAAGAGCAAAACTATGCAAATGTTCATCAGTGGAGAATATGGCAGTGTGTCCCTACATAGAGCTCTCTGGAAAGAGTGAGACAATTGATAGACAGTCAGTGAGCCAGTTAACCTTACCTGCATCGCCTTGCTTGGCTCGGGAGCTGCCAGGGGATTAGTGGCGAATGCTTCTGGATGTGTTTGGGTGGCCGTGGTAGCAAGACTTGTACTGCACCTGGTACTGCACCTGCTCCCTGGCCTCTTTCTCTCTGACACTGTTCCCCTTCTGCTTCCCAGCCATCATGACCTGAGAATCTTTTCTCTGCTCTACCCTTCTGCCATGATGTCCTTCCTTTGGAGTCAGCTGATCATCTCCTGAAACTGTGAGCCAAATTAAACCTCTTCTCCTTTAAATAGTGAGTGTTGGTATTGTATCCCACTGATGAGAAAGTTGACTAAGATAGCTAGATAGATAAATAGATAAAAGAAATTACCTCTCAAATGTCCTGTCAAATCAAAAAAGCACCTTGTAGAAAGTATGTTTAGTGTGCTGACACTTAAGGGAAAAAATGAAAGAAAAGAATATATGTGTCTTTATTTGAATAGACCACATGGGGAAAGAATACATGAAAAAAAGGAAAAATAATGACTTTCAGAGGTATCTGGGATGGCTGGAGGATGGGGAAGGAACAACACCCCCCCATATAGCCTTTTGTATCTCTTGAATGTACACGTATTACATATTCCAGAACATAAATTGAAACAGAAATAGAAATAGAGCAACGTGAGGGCCTGGTGTTTGATCAATTGCATTTTCTTCGTGGGATGAGGTAACATTGAAACTTGAATAGGAAAAGAGAGGAAGCCAGTTGATACAGAGGCTGGACCTTCTTGACAGAGGGAACAGCTCACGCGCATGCCCAGAGGCAGACATGCGGTCATGAGAAACAAAGGTGGACAGTGCGGGGTGCAGGGCAGAGGACGAGGGCAGTGTGGATGGTAGAGAGATACAACACAGACTAGATACAGAGTTTTTAAAAACCAACAACCGTAGTGGTTTTGGATTCTTTTTCCGGTTTTCAAAGGCTTCATTTCAAAATATACTTCAGGAAAGCATGGTTGAAGCTGGATGCAGCGGCACGCACTTGTAATCCCAGCACTCTGGAGGACCGAGGCAGGAGAATCACAAGTTCAAGCTCAGCCTGGACGACTCAAAGAGATCCTATCTCAAAATACAAAATAAAAAGGACTGGATGTAGCTCAGTGCAAAGGCTCAGTATGGGGCAGAGGGAGAGAGACAGAGAATGAACTGTGTCCAGGGATACATTGGGTGACTCCAAAGGGCTGCACTGGAGTCACCTCTTGTTCCTAGACCCACGAGGCTGTAGTCCATCTTTCATGCTCAAAGCAGAGGCTGGTAGCTTTTCATTACTTTTTGCTGACTCATTGCTGTGAAGGATGCTCCTGCCAGCTTGAATACAGCCATCCTTGTGCCTCGTGCTCGGGGTAGGATATGCTGGATTAATCATCCCAAACCTGGAGTCTGAGTTGCATTCCAAGGACAGTGAGAGGACCTTGATGCAACCAAGTCCAATTTATACTGCAAAGTGATTGTTCTGCAGAAGCAAAGAGATTTGGAAGGGAGTAGAATCAAAGCAGGAAATCCAGCTAGAAGCAGAGAGAGGAAGATGGCTCGATTGGATGGTACAGGTGAGGATGAGGGAAGAGCACAGGTTTGGAATGAGTTTTGGAGCAAAGACCACCAGACCTGTTGAATGACTGAGTGAGTGGTCTGTGCAAAAAAAAAAAAAAATCTTCGATAATTACTAATGTTCTGGCTTGAGAAAGTGCATATCATGTACCAGGTGAAAAATACTGGGAAAGAACAGGTTTGGAGGGAGGAATGTGTAGCTCTATTTCAATGATATTAACTTTGACTTTCTTATTCAAATCACTGGGATCCAAGCAAACATTATATATATGAAGGAATGGAGTTAGGTAGAGGAAAGGACTGAAAACAGGGACTTGGGTGCTAGGAATAATTAGATAATATTTACTAGACCAGAGAAGAGAAAGTACTGCATTTTTGCAAATCAAACAGAGGAGTGAGAGGGTCATGAGAGGTTAGAATCAGCTAGTGAACTAGGAGGAAATCTTGGAAATTTTGACATTATGGAAGCCAAGAAAAAGAAGGGACTCAAGAAAGGGGAGATAGTCAGTTGGGTGAATGTTTGCTGAGTGGTTATTGTGATGTCCAGTGAATGGTGTTGGCGAGATTATGAGGATTAGAACCCAATCAAGATGAAAGAGGAGACAATCCTGGGGGGCTGTGGCCATGGAAGATTCTAAATGTCCTTTAGAAAGCACAGTAACAGGATAGATCTAGACCAAATTAGATTTCTTTTTGTTCATTTTTTTAAAAAATTACAGAGATAATGGAATATCTAGTGTGACAATGGGGGTAATCAATAGAGAAGGCACGACTGAGACTATGGGCAGGAGAAAGAGGATATAATTGCAGGAGCAAAATGCTTACACACGGGGTTGGATGATATTTGGCCAACAATGGGAAGATTTTACTTTAAGAATCAGTTTTGTTTTTTTTTTTTGTAAGAAGACACCTATATAGAAATTATGTAGGTGACTGGTAGTGGAAGGAAGATGGATGGGGTCTTATATGATTCTTTCCATATTCTCAATGAATATAAAGCAGCATCATAATCTGAGAAAGATGTGGAGGTGGAAGGATGAGAGAGGTTTGGTAAGTGAAGGTGATGTGAAATCATTATTTGAAAAGTATAAAGAGCAGTGGAATTGAAGAAACACTTTGCATGCAGTTAGAGATGTGTTGCCTGAGTTTAAAGTCAGACAGTCTGGTCTGAAAGATGGTATTTTTCCCTAAGTATTTCTCAGGCGTAGAACATCAAATGGACAGAGAAATGAGTTAATGAGATTTGGTCATATAAGAATGATGGAGGGGGAGGACAAAGGAACTAAGATTGCTTTACAGGAAATGATTATGTTCATGAACTGTGGACTCTGAGCTAGGGAAGGAGGATAGTGAAGGGATGGATACTTAAAATGAAAAATTGGGAAAGGTAACAAATCCTTCCATAACTGTTGTAGTGGCTATGCTAAGTAGGCAATAAAAGGTGACAGACAGTGAGTACCTTGGACTAGAATGTGAAATGGATATAGATATTGGAACAAGAAGGTCAAGGGACATGTGTGTTACACTGTAGAAGAAAATGTGGATGTCCTGAGACTGTGCGGGAGATTTGAGATTAGGCATAGTGGACAAAATTTCAAGACAGGTCAACATTCAGTGTGTGGCATAGGTATTGTTGGCTGCTTTTAACCAGATTAATAGTAAGAATTTGGGGCAAAAATCATAGCAAAAAAAAGATTGAAAAATTTAAATTTTGGCCCAGAAGGAACCATATGTAATGTTAGGGCTGAAGGAAGTGCGACCGCTATACATGTACTGAAACATCACATTACTGTGTAAGTATGTACAATGTTTCTATGTATCAACTAAAATAAAATATTTAAAACTTCAACAACAAAAAAGCTATTTCAACTGCTCAGGCCCCAGCTTCATCATTTGCAAGGTGAAATAAGAACGTCTACTTCTTGGGGATTTTGTGGGAAGGGAATGAGGAGTTTCTCAGTGCTGTCCACAATGCCTGGTAAACAGAAGGCAGGACCTGTGGTTGTCTGCACCTGACCCTGAATACAAACAAATCAAGATTATGGAAGTTGTAGCTGACCTGAGGTTATGCAGATGAGTAGGAACAAAGGCACCTCCCAACTCATAGTTTAGTAAGTGGTAATTTAAGCTGAAATATTCCAAGGTATGAAATTATGAAGTAGATTGCCGCTGGAGAGAAAGGATCTCCATTCATCTAGTTTTGAAATAGAGTTGATTTTCAGAGTTTAAAAAGGGATGAAAATTAAGCAAGTAAACCATCAGAGCCATTGTGGAGGTTAAGGACCAAGCTGCCAGCCAGAGAGACTGATTTGATTTCTGCAGTGGGTCTAGGGGCTGGGACCACCAGGTGCAGTGTCAAGAAGGGGGACATCACAGACAGGAGAGAGAAACTCAAACTCCTATCAGTCTTCAGACACACGTAAAGAGGACCAGCAGACAGAGAAGCTGGGTGTTGAAGCATGTAGGACACAGCGAGAGTTAAATTGAAAAGAAGAACAAACCCTGAGTTCCAGGAACCTCCCACCAGAATCTCCTCATCCTGGTGAGAGCCTGTCCTAGAAGAGTAGGACCGGGGTAAAAGACACAGATAAGAAGTGAAGAACATTTCCTTAGAGTCATGCTGTAGCATCACTTCTAAAGCATGCATTAAAACACGCACTGGCCTGATTTAATAATATAGAGAAAAAGTGGCTTATGAGCGTCTGAAAGGCTATTCAGTCAGCTGACTGCAGTGTGACTGAATAAAAATTTTTGGAACTTTTTTGGAGCCTGCATTCTATGGGGCACAGGAGGCCAGGACACAGCCTCTGCCCTCCAGCTGTTCAGTCCAGCAGGGAATCAATTCTCTAAGCATAGAACTGGAGCAGAGAGCTGGGTAGAAGACAGACACAGGCACACTCAGGGCAGTGGGAGTGGGGCAGCGAGCCAGCCAGGCCTGGAGGAGGAACAAGAATGATCCTGTGGGGACAAGAAAGAGTGGCATGGAAGCTGTAGTAGAAGAAAGGGTATGCGGAGCTCTTACTGGGCTGTGAGAGGTGTGAGAAGGTCAGAGTGTGTCTGGCTGGGGGGTTGCTCCTGTTACAGTTTAAATTCAAATGTTCCCAGAAATTCATGTGGTAAAGGTGTGGCTGGCATCTGATGAAATGGGGGACCTGATTAGATCATGAGCACTCTCACTTTATCAAGTAGATTAAACACTTATGAGATTGGGCCAGGGATTTAGCTCAGTGGTTAAAGTGCTTGCCTACCAAGCACAAGGCCTGAGTTCAATCCCTGGCACCAAAAAAAGAAAAAAGAGAAGAAGAAGAAGAAGAAGAAGAAGAAGAAGAAGAAGAAGGAGAAGAAGGAGAAGAAGGAGAAGAAGGAGAAGAAGGAAGAAGAAGGAAGAAGAAGGAAGAAGAAGGAAGAAGAAGGAAGAAGAAGGAAGAAGAAGGAAGAAGAAGGAAGAAGAAGGAAGAAGAAGGAAGAAGAAGGAAGAAGAAGGAAGAAGAAGGAAGAAGAAAGGAAGAAGAAGAAGAAAAAAGCTGATGAGATCATACTGTGTCGGTTCTCCTGGGAGGTGATGGAAACAGGAATTGGAGCCCAGGTGAAGGGAGCGGCCATGGGTGTGTGAACGTGTGGACTGTATCTGTCCCCGGCCCTTCCTCTCTGGCTCTTTCTCTGTCCTCCTGTCTCCTGGCTGCTATGAGGTGAGCACCTTCCCTCCGGCTCACCTTTCCTCATTGGTGTTTCTTCCTGTCACAGGCCTAAAAGCAATAGAGATGGCTGAGCATGGATGGAAATCTTTGAAACCATGAGCCAAAATATACATTCCCTCCTGTAAGCTGATTTTCTTAGGTACTTTGTTGCATCAGTGAAAAGATGACTATCACTGCCCCAGAGAAGGAGGAAGGAGACTGGACGGGAGCAGTTGGACTGGCCAAAGGGACTGAAATCTCTTATTTGTCTCTGTATCTTTTAGAATCCTTTTCATGATGCACACTTCATGTCGCGATATTAAATCTTGAGTGAATGAGTGAATGAGTGAATGAGTGAATGAATGAATGAATGAAGTGGCAAGAAGCACTGAACTGGAGTTTCCACCGCAGTGGAGAGGAGATGCTTACTGAGGCAACAGGAAGGGCTGAACAGATAGATACTCTGTCATCAGACAAAGCAGATGGCTCCTCCGTGCCAGGCGTCCTGCATGCTCCTGGCCAATTGAAGGAACCTCTCAGAGCCTCAGTTCCTTCCTCTAAAATACAAAGGTAACAGTCACAACCTGGCCAGTCATAACACGGAAGGATCTAAAAGCCCAGTTTGAGAGGACTTAAGCAAAATAGGAGCATATTATTAGCTCATGCAGCTGATGTATGTGGTATGATTTAGTGTAAGAGCACAAAGCAGGTCACTATGATCCAGTTTTTCCCCAAGTTTTAAACTTTCTTTCCTCTGGGGTAGTTTTCCTCTTGGAAGCCACATGTTGGACGGGGAGGGAAACAGCCTCCACCATACATGAAACCTCAGGCCACACACATTACAAGCTCAGACGCCACTACTGTTTTACTCCCTGAGGCAAATACTTGGACCCTTTTCCAGGTCTTCAGTGCTTTTTCCCATCCTAGGGCAGATTTCATGATATGTTTTGTGGTGGTTAGTTTCACGTGCGAACTTGATTGGGACAAGGGACGCCCAGGTAGCTGGTAAAGCATTATTTTCTGGTGTGTCTGTGATGGTGGCTCTGGAATAGGACTATATTTTGAATTAGCGAGTGAAGACAATCACCCTTTCCAATGTAGCGGGCATAATCTATTGCCCTGAGGGCACCCAGATGGAATAAAAAGGTAGAGTCAGGGTGAATTTCTCGCTACATCTCTCTCTCCCTCCCTGTCTCTTTCTCTCTGCCTCTCTCTCTCTCTGTGCTTGATCTGGGCCACCCATTTTCTCCTCACCTTGGACATCAGACACCCTAGCTTTTGAGCTTCAAACTCAGCCTGAGCTCTACCATTAGCCTTCCTGGTTCTCCAGCTTGCAGATGGCACACCATAGAACTCCTTAGCCTCCATAGCCGGGTGAGCCAATTTCTATACTAAAGCTCCTTCTACAAATGTCTATCTATCCTACAGTTCTGTTTCTCTAGAGAACCCGAATACACCTTAATATCTCCTTTGTAACCTCTTTCAGGGCATGTAATTAATATGCTTCCGAAGTTGTTTTCTTTGAAGATTGTTTACATATGTTCACATGGTGGAGTGATCTTCCTTTCCCCTGAAAGCATCTCTAAGTCTCTTTTCCCTTTTCTGAGTTCTGAGACCCTTTCTTTTCTCACCTCCTATCTCAAGATGATTTTTGGAGATATGTCAAAGGTTACTTTTGTTAATAAAAGGAAGCTAAAGTTGATAGTATATTAAGAGATAATGGCTAATCCCCCTTCCTTTCTATAATACAATCCTTAGAATAGCAAAATTTTATTTTTAATTATGGAGTCTGAGTCTTATTTTCCATAGCAAAAAAGGCCTCTAGTAACTGCAGGCTTCCATCCTTCCTAGACTCAAGCCTAGTGAAAAAGTAATCTGCTTTCTTTCATTAGGTTTGAACACAGGTCTCGAGTGTAATTTTCCTTGCTCTGACTCTGATCCTGAACTTGTTCTTGATCCAGTCCCCAGGCTCAGTGGGATGTACTGCATGATTTGCTTATGCCACAATTGCGTACAAACTGAAAACAGTAGTGAAGTTCTTCCAAATGACCTGGATCCCACCACATAACATGAATCAAGGGGCTAGAACAATGGTTTCTCTAAAGCAATTCAGAATACTCTTACCAAAGAAAGAAATGGCTGCAGAATCATACCAGCAAATGTCTAATACACATTACTGATTGGGAAGGCAGTGTCAGGGTGGATTGAGATGACATATGTAAATGATGTGTCACGTGGTATACAACCAATGGAAACCTACCAGTCTTTTTCACTAAAGCAGTTGCTGCTGCTAAGAGAATAGTAATAAGCATTACTTCCTCTTTCAGGTCATTTATTATATTGGGAAACAGCATGAATCTGACGGCAGTCTGCTTTTAGTTTTGATCCCGTCATTTCTACTCATTATTTGTATCTTGGTCAAGTAACCTACCTTCTCTAGGATGAATATTACTTATCACATGCCCTGTGAGAATTAGATGAGTTGATACATGTAAAGTATATAGAACAGTGTCTACCACTTGGGAAGAGGTCATTGTATGTGGTTTTTACTCAGAAGAAGTCTGTGATCAATTGTACAGCAAAGGACTCTGGTTTTTGCCCATGGCAGTTACCCATGCAGAAGGAATGGGCTCTGATTATTAAGAACTCCTTCTGTTTCTCTCCATGTGTACACACACATTCCCAGATTCCTATTCGAACAGCACAGAGGGCCATCTGGAATTCATCAGGCCACTCTCTGAGGCCTGTCCACGGTCTCCCTGCTTAGCAAACTTTGTTCAGAGACAAACTGGATCCAGCTGGAGACACAGAATCTAGGCTGGCTTGGCTGGACTGAGTCCAGAAGTCTGTCCTCAGGCCTGCCAGTATTTGGGAACCAAGTCTTTTGAGGAATGACTGACAACTAGTGGTGTCCTATAAAGTTCTCAACAACAGGTTCTCTAGGGTGAAAAAGAACCTCCAGTCACAGTATTTGCCAATTTCCATGGTGTAAATACTCCCACCATGGCTGATTTAAAACTAGAAATATTCTGTTATTAAACAAGAAGCTGGGAAGAGATGTCGGCCACCACCTCTCACTAGCCTGCATTTGCAAGCTGTAGCACTCCCCACCCAGTTCTCCTCCAGGATGCTCAGTTCTGCCTCATTCCTACAGCAGCATTTCTGGCTTTCCTAGCCCTCACAGATATTCCATGGACATAGCATGATGCACCAGGCATACTGTGCATCTTCTCACCTCTGCGCAATCACATTTTCTTTCTTGCCTGTTTTAGCGTAACTCCCCCTATACGGTCCACACCAGTAGTGATGCTCCGTAAGGTAGAGCAGGCTGTGTAGTTCATGCCTCCAAGGGAGCCATCCACAAAATCTGGAGCTGTGCAGAGCACAACTTCTCCAACCACCTGTGGCAGCTCAGTCCTAAGCTTCCCCTCCACCAAGTCTCCCTTATCCTTACAGGCTGGGGTTTTGCTGTTCTTCTACCCTACTACAGCATCTTAAATATTTTTCTATACTCAAACTCCCTCAAGTTAGGAAAGTCATCTTCCCTAATACATTGCAAGAGCCCCTTTTAATGTTTTTCTCTTATAATGTAAGTTGTTTAAAAAGAAGAACCAAGTCAGATACACTTCTACATCTCTGGCATCCTTTAGAGTGTGTGATACAGGCCAGGGGCTCTGTCTAGAGTATGTTATGTTGGAGCAGAGCAAGCCCAGGGAGAGAGTCTGAACTTTGATTTCCAGGAGGAAGCGTATGCCCAGGGGTAATTGATTTGTTCTGTGGAGCCCCAGTGCACTGACACAGGTCTGCTGGGCAAACAACATTCTAGGAGACAAATGACCATTTTAAACAATATTTTAAGTGACAAAACTCTTCAAGCAGTGGGTGGGCTGCTTTAAGAGGTCTTTCTATTTTCTAGATATATAGAAGGCCAGTTAAGATAGGTAGAGAAAGCAAGCTACCCAGAATTCCTTATGGGATAAGCGATGGATGCAGAGTTCTTTATTCTAAAGTAGGATTGAAGGCTATTGTTTCAAAAAGCTTTCTATAACTAGTAAATGGCTTTACTGTGGATCCTTAGCTCACATGTACCATTTCTCTTTGGTTTCCATCTGAGAAAACAAAGATCAAGGGAGGAAGCAGACAGAGAAGAAGGAATAACCACTGTGATGGATCCCCCATTAGTGAATCATGGCTAGAGACAAGTTGTTGGAGGAATGAAGTGGCAGATGATGTGCTAGAAGATTTTATGTTTCTGGGCCTTTGTTCCCACTTCTTCTCCCTGGAATGCCCTTGTCTGTCTGGCCCAAGTGAGGCCGCTTACCTGTACTACGCAAAGCTAAACTATACTGTGCTCGGCTCCCTGTCCACCTCAGGAAGCCACAGCTAGGGCCCACACTCCCTGCTTTGTGCTCTGACAGCCATTCCACATATGTTACGCAGAGAATCTGAAACTGTGTAATGAAATGAACAGAAATATTTAATATTTGGTCTAAGGATTTGAATTGGTTTGGGAATTCCCAGAAAGCAGGGGCTCCCTTACTCTACTTGAAATCTTAGATCCTAGGTTAGCACCTGAAAAATAAGATACTCTATCTGAAGAGTTGACATAGGAAAAAAGTATATGAACATATTTGGAGACTTGTGAATTTCTTTGGGAAATAAATTATTTGGGAATTTCTTTGGGAAATAAATTATTTGGGAAAATGGATAATATGTTATAAGAGGATAAAGAGGAAGAGGAGTAGAGATAAGACACAGCCTACTGGTGTGAAATAGAGGTTTCCACAGATTTGAGAAAGAATAAGATCCACAAAAGGGTTAAGTAACTAGTAGCCATGTTTCCACAGAAAGAAGGCCCCACCTCCGTGTCCTGCGCTGGGTGGTCCAGGAAGTAGGCAGATGACCCAAGATGGGCCAATCAGGTGTTCTCTCACTGAAATATGAAAACCAGTCCCTAGATTTCATGGCTGTGTTGTCAGGAGCAGAGTCTTGGTCAAGGCAACCTCTGTGAAGGTCAGCTACTCTTGGCTGGCTGTGGCTCCTGACTTCTAAAGATATGGTTATTGAGTCTTTCCTTGGATGTCGTAGAACCCCTCCTCCTAGTTGTGACTAACGGAGAGTATCTCTGGACATTGAAAAACCCACAAGAAGCAAGACCACACCCAGTCGAAGGCTGTTGGTTATAACCCAAGGAATCCTAACACCGGCATAAACAAACTTCACAAATATAGTGCTCTCCTTCCGAGTCTGTGTGACTCATCGGTGCTCATTTCTCTACCCCAGTGTAAAAACACTCACCTTTAGGAATGATGCATGTCCTCCATTAAGTAAGAGTTGTGTCCCTGCAAACTTGATAAAAGCAGAACTTACTGCCCTGGAGCACAAATCCTAGAAAAACAGAGCTAAATTTGTGAATGAACCCTGAAAGCTTTTATAAATGATTTTATGAAAACTAGATAGAGTAATATAAATTAAAATAAAAACATTCATATTATAGTCTAAAAAGACATAAGGTTATCGATGCCACTGGGGTAGATTTCACTTATAATAGTGACTGCCGTGCTCTTTATTTCTATTTTACTCTCCCTTGATCACTAGCACGGTTGGGAAGTAATTCACCATTGCAGTAAGAAGCTGAAACTAGAGACTGAAATGCATGCAGTTAAAGACTTATTGTCTCAATTATTTCTTTTCTGTGTGAAGTTGCTCAGCTATTTCACCTCTCTGTGCTTGTGACCTCAACTTTAATGGGATTTATAGTAACACCTCTCATAAAATGGTTAGAGAATTCAACGACATAGTGCATGTCAAACATGCAGAACAATGGCCAACTCAAAGATTCAGCTATTTTATTAGTTTCTTACTTTTATAAATAAGATGTAGGTAAGCCCATTATTCATTGTGTGTTGAAGTATTTTAATGTGAATACTAAGGAGCACTTTTGTGTGTCTCCACCTCTATGCTCATTGATGTTATTATTTTATGACTTTCAGTAATTATTTTTCATACTTGTAATTCTAGTATAATATCAGAAACATTGGGAAAAGAAAATCCTTGGTCAGGAAATCTTCCTAAGTGAGTTCTGCCCTCCATCATTTCTGCTGAAAATGTCGCTGCCAATCTTATTATTGATTATTTAATGTAACGTGTATTTTCCTTGGCTACTGCTTTAAAGAAGTTGTTCTTTTCCTTTGATTTTTCAGCAATCTTACTCCAATGTTCTTAGGGTGTGTGTGTGTGTGTGTTTGTGTGTTATGGTGTGTTATGGTCTGTGTCTAGATGTCTCCCCAAAGCCTCATGTGATCTAGAGTGTGTGATTACACCACTGATTGTTTTAGCATAGTTCTGCTGGGATTGAGGGTGTGATACTAGGATTAAGAGTGCTGGGATTAAGGGTAGGAGTGCTATCCACCCTAAGGTGGGTAGCTTGGATAAAATATAAGGGACAGAAAGAGGCTTGTCTATTCCTCTTACTTACCCTTTGCTTACCTTGCTGCCTTCTGCCAGTCTGCCACACCATCCTGTCTTGGACTGAAACCTCTACAAACTGTGAGCTAAATAAACCTTTCTTCCCCTAACTTTGGGTGTCAGGTGTTTTGTCTCAGCAATGAGAGAAAAGTGACAAAGACAGTGTGTGTGTGTGTGTTAACCTCTAAGGGTTTATAAGAATTTATAAGTTTTGTAAAGATTCTAGAAACTGTAGATTGAGGTCTGTCATCAGCTACAGAAAAATTTGAGCCATTTCTCTTCAAATACTGTTTTTATACTTTTCTTCTGCTCCTCACATGCCGAAACTACAGCTGTATTTATACTATGCATCTCCACCACAATACTACTGAAGGTCTAAGGCAACACTTTGTGCCCTGTGAAGTGAATAGGCAAATGTTCTGACTGTTGTAAAGTTTGGCATTATTTCAACTTGATTTCTTCTCTCTTAGCTCCTCAAGACTGGGTTACCCTGATTCTTCTTTGAGTCCTTCAAAAACCTGTTTATTGAAAAGTGTATTCTTAATTTAAACCCTTCTTGTGATTATACTTTTTCTCAGCAAGAAGATAGGCCTTGAAAAACGCTACTACATCCTTGCTAGAAGCTGGCAGTGACTTTTAGTTCGACAATTCCTGTGTGTATCCCAGAGCTCTCTTTCCAGCCCCAAACGTACACTCAAAGTTAAGCCTTTAACTCTGCCCCCGACTACTGTCACAGAGATCCCAGAAATGTGCCAGCTTTCTGATAAGGAGGACTGACATGTGGAACCTGGGAATGAAGGAAAGATAGCCTGATTTCACTTCCTGTCATATTCCTTAAAGTCCCTGGAAAATTCTACTTCTGCTCTGCTACTCCCTTCTCTCCAAATCAAACTTTAGACAGCATAACACGGTGAGGAGTTTATCCTTCTGCTCGTTTTCCATTAGTTGAGGTTCATAAGTTGTTGACACTTTTGCATTTCCCAATGGCACCATGTGACCTCCCTGGCAATCTCTGGAGAAGCTAGATCCAAAGCACCTATGGAGTCGTTCTCAGGGCAAACCAAGTAGATACACACCAGCAATACTCCCACTACCCTCCTGGATTTTGCTGGATCAAGTACAGTGGATCGGGGATGCCACACACTTTAATGACAGCAGAGAAACTACCTCCCAGGGAGTGAAGAGCAGGGTGGGATGGAAGAAGCCCAGGAAATACCAGGCCAGTTCGTGTCTGATCACACACAAAAGCCCCATGGGGGTCCAGGTTAGCTGCTACAGCCAGCATGGGCAGCTGGGAAGGAGGAGCACCATTCTGAGAATGGGCCATTCCTAAAAGATGGTAATAGAACTCTAGATTTTGTCTTTAATAACTAAAGTCAAAACATCTTCTCTATGCCCACTTAAATTTTATTGATAGCACAGATCTTCTGGAATGTTCATCAGGTATGTTAAGAAAGCATTGTGGAGTGTACCCAGGGAGGCCCTTAAACAAACCCCAACATCAGAAATGCAAGTCAGGATATGAAAATTTCCCTTCCTGTTCAGGATGAATTTTTCCAGGATTTCAGGTTGAAGGAACATGTTACATTCCTTTTTATATTTTCTGTTTCTCCAAATAAGAAGAAAAGCATAGAAGCTTGACTAAGTCCCCACCAAGGGATGGAAATGTTGCCATGCAAGGGGTGTGTGTGTGTGTGTGTGTGTGTGTGTGTGTGTGTGTGTGAATTTGAGCGAGTGCATATATGTATGCTTACAAGCAAAAGTGAGTTTGCATTCAGATGAGTGTGTTCCATGTACAGGGTGACTATGTAGATATGACTATACCTACAAGTACATGTGCCACAGAACAGTGTGTGTGAATGTTTTTGAACAAGCATAAGCTTGTGCATGAGTCTGATTCACACACATATAGATTCATGTGTGTATGTGTTAGAGCATGCAATGAATGTGCTTTAGAGTGTGTCATGCATGGGTGTGAAGAGGCTAAGTGTGCTGGTTCCTTAGTGTGCAGCCTGCTCTGCAGCTTCCTTCTCACCTTGCTGTCCCAAGAATGACCTTTCCACTCCATATTCAGGAATCTGTCCACACTCTGGATGTGGAGCAAAGTGTCTCTCAGAAGCTAGCTTGACCCACCTCTCAGCCCTTAGACCCCGCAAGGGAAAGTAAACTTCACTGTTGACTTTCTCCTTGAGGAAATGAGAGAATCAAAGCTCAATTCCCAGGAAAAACTCGGAAAGATGGTTTTACTAAGTCTTGACTGTTCTCGTATAAGTGATCAAGACCAGCTGAACGTTTTTTTCTACCGCTGTGTTTGACACACTTCGGTTCATCCATATTCCTGGAGGGAACACAGCTTTGGCCACCCATACTGGTTCTGTGTCTGTGGCTCGCATTGTCCCTGCACCTGTCCCAGTGCAGTTGGGTTCAGTTTGTCAGGTTTCCAAGTCCCAGCTGCTCTGGCCTGTTCTGTTCACTGTCATTTGATTCAAGGCAAATCATGTCAAGGCAAGCTGGTATGATCGTAACACAGAAATGAAGCAAATCTTTCAAACCAGAAACAGGCCTCGACAGTGATTAGCCTGAGACTCTGACTCTGAATTCTCCTGCAGGGCTGTGGAGAGACTGCTGTCTTTCTGCCAGCACCAGAGGGGCAAAGAAACGGGTTTGGGTGGAGGGAGAATTGGACTGGGATGCATTAGCATCACAGAGTTTGTCCTTTGGGCAGGTCTGGAGCTGCAATGGCCTTGAGTGACGTAACCAATGGAGGGAAGGGGCAACCATTATCACTGTACACATGCAGAATTCTTTAATATTTCAAAAATGAAGTTTGGTGCTCATTAAACAACTCCTCCACATTCCCTTCCTCCCAGCTTGTAGCAGCCACTGTTCCTCTCTCTGTCTCTGTGGTTTGCTATTCCAAGTGCTGTACATAAGAGAAGTCATATGGGATTTGCTGTTTTTATGACTGCCTTATTTCACTCAGCATCGTGTCCTTAAGGTTCATCTATGTTATAATGTTTCTCAGGATTTTTCCCTTAAATAAAAATCAGTTACATTCCATTTCATGCCACACCACACTTTTCTTATCTATTCATCCATTGATTGACACCTGGGTCGATTCCACCATTTGGCAATTGTGAATAATACTGCTATGAACATAGGTGGACAAATATTTCCTTGAGTTCCCACTTTCAATTCTTTTGTCTACATATCCAGAAGTGAAATTGCCAGATCATTTGTAAGCATAACATTCCATGTTTAATTTTTTAGCAAAGTCTCATGCTGTTTTTCATACAACTGCATTGCTTTCCATTTCCACCAATACGAGAGTTGCAATTTTTCCACAACTTCATCCACCTCTGTTACATTTACTTATTTTTTGTCAAATTTATTTACATAATGACCCTTCTAAAGGGTATGAGGTGCTACCCTGTACCTTGAAACATGGACAGAAAGACGTGGAGGAGGAAACAGAGCACATTTAATGAAACTCCTTCACCCAGTTTTGTGATAGAGAGTGCAGAATGGAGAGTAAACTTAGAATTGCTGTGCCCACACAGGGGCAGTGAGCATACCGGGAGGAAGAGGAGAAAATGACAGAGATGAGATCTGAATGTGTGTGTGTATGGGGGGGGGGGTGTGCGCATGCGCTGCCCAAAATGCAGGTGTACTGGTTATATCTAGTGAGAGTGAGTCACATCCTAAAGGAAGCAAAGGCCCAGCCAGGGCACTGATTACACCCCTGGGCACCCAGAGGAAGAGGTCAGGCTGCATGGTGCAGTAAACACGGGTCAGAATGGCAAGAGAACAAGTTCAGCTGCTCAATTCAGTCCACACCACCCAGAGCACTATGCGACGCTGAGGTCACTTCAGCTAATGAGCATCCTTGCAAGGTGTATCGCTCTGTGTTTCAGGCCCAGTCTCAGGAGTTTGGACACAAGCCCATTCTCTGCCTTCCTTCGGTCTAGCTATAACTAGTAGCCTGGCCACATAAACACACAAGAGTAGCACAGTGAACCCTGTTGGAGGGAGAACTGTTTCTGTAGCCTGGGGATAGAGGTCAAGGGAGGTGAGAGGAAGATAGAATTGAACTTTATGCAGAGGGGAGTGTTGGCCATGCTGTTTCTGTTGATGATGATGACAGCGTTAGGATTCCCAGTCCAGTGCTCCTTGCTGGCTCTCTTCCCTGGTAGCCTGTTGCAAAACATGTAGTTGCAGCAGGTGTGAAATATATGTATGGAGCTCTCATGGACACAAATTATCATGAATTAAGCCCCATGGCTTACCACAGATTCACATAGCGTAAAAGCTCCACCAGAAACAGTATCACTTCTCACCTACTGCCTTCTGCAGATGGGAGCTCATCTCCATGCCTTCTCACCATGAATTGGGGCAAACAAATATAACTGGGTTTTATGGTTTGTTTCATCTGCCTTTTCTTAGTCTAGAAGGAAGGCCTGATGATGTGATTGAGACTACCCTGCATGGGAGCTCCTCTTGGCTCCTGTGGGCTCTTAGACAACAGATTTCTATCCACTGCTGGGTCTATAGAGTGCAGTAAGTTGTTTTGAGTAGCCACAATCATGGGCAAAGTTTACCATTTCTGTATCGTGGAGGAATTCTGTAACAAAGTCATGAAAAAATCAATGCATGTGGATTCAGATTCAGTTGCATTTCTTCTGCGCTCCATGATCAAACTCGTCCTCATTGAGCCTCAGTTTTCTCATCCATAAAATAGGACTCATCTTGCCTCTGTTGAAAAATGTGCTGACAATTTGAAGAATGAAAGTATCTTGAGTGTCCCAGTTAGAGTGGACACCTGGTGGAACATGGGAAGCGGGGGAAGATCACAATCCCACTTAAAGCTACTCTTCAAGGCGGTTTCTAACGTTCGGGCAACTTCTGTGTTCTGGAGCTCTTTCTGGGACCACATTTTGGCTTATGTATCCAAATGAACATTTTCTTTTTTTTTAAAAAAAAAGATTCTTCCAAAAGGCTAAAGATTTGTTCCAGCAAATCAAAACATGATCAGCGTTATCTGGAATCATCCTTTGAAGCAGCATGAAAATAATAGAAATATTTGAGTTACATGTTTCTTTAAAATGTTTCTAGTAGATTCATCCAAAAAAAGGAAAAGAAAGGAGAAATTGTTTTCAATCATATATTTTATTCAACCCCAAATGTTTAAAATGTTGTCATTTCCTACATGGAATCAATATAAAAATTAGTAATGTGATATTTTCCATCCTTTCTTTTGTATGAAGTCTGGCTCCCAGAGCATCTTATACTTTCGATGGTTCTCAATTCAGATGCTAAATTTGCATGGTAAATGTTAGGAAAAAAGGAAGAAAAACAAAGGTACGAGGGCAACAGGATGGGTTTATTTCAGAACAAACCTGAGAGGGAACCTCCTTGGCGCTTAGACGGGACAGGTGACACTCAGGGAGGCTAGGAGGTCTTTCACAGGGTCACGAGTATAAAGGGGGAGGGGCTTTGAAAGGAAAAGCTCAACGTGAGACTTTGGAGGGGAAGGGCTCAGTGAAAAGCGGTTGTAGCACCTGCCAGGGATAAAGCTTGAGAAAGTACAAGGAGTGACGTTTGCCCATCAAGAGGAGGGCTGAATGATGGGAGTTACGAGGTGTAGCTGTGGTTCCTGGGCCTGACTAACTCAGGACTGTACATCGTTAGACGGTGTAAAAGCATAGTGGGGCGGAAGAGGCTTCAAGTGGTCTCTGGTCAGCCCTGGATATCTGTGTCGGACTCCTTCAGTAAATATTTGGTCCATACTGCAATCTCATAAAAATAGATTCATATATCCGCCTTGCTCCGAACATACCTGAAAGGGTTCCAGTAACATTGCACTTTAATGGAAGAATATTTTACTCTGTTTCAGCCTTACATTTAAATTTAAATGATTTTAAATACAGAAAATGAAATAATTTCTCACTCAGGTCAGCTTTCCCTCCGGCACTCAGTAGCTGCGTGTGGCAAGCACTCCTTACTGGACAGCATGGCCTTGGGCCAGAGACGTCCCCTTGGACGTCCCCACGTCCTCAGCCGTGCTCGTCTTTTTCAGGTTGTGGTTGTGTTGAAGTTGGCTTCGCATTTTGGGAAACACACCCGGAACTCACTGTGGGAGATGATCTCTTAGAGGAGGTTTTTGAAAACCAATAACATTCTTAGGTTTGGAATGACAACTGACAGCTTTCAGAAGGGGTTATTGTCTCCGATAGCTCCTGCTTGGTCGTTGTTTTTATGGTCATCCTGTCCATGTGGGTAAAGGAGTTTCTGGGTGTTTGCCGTTCAGTTGTTTGCATTACTCGGTCATCATGCTTGACTCAGCCTGCAGCGACCTGACGCCTGGAGACAGGCATGGAAGCATTGCACCTGAGATCAGTGCTGTAGAGACAGAGGCCGGCTGGGCAGTTGGGGTCAGATCATATCAGGGCTGCCGACCCCCACCCAAGTCTACACTCTCCTCAGGAGGCAGACTTCTGGCCATGGCGCTAGCCCAGGCTTCCCAGGCAGTTCAGCGGGGCTTCACAAGCCAGCAATGCTGTCCCAGAGACAGCAGCCCCAGGGCCTCCCTCAGGGGCCTGGCTTCAGCTCTGCCTTCCTTCTGGCTTATGCATAACTAGTATTGAAAGTGACCTCCAAGCAGCTGGGCTCCGTAACCTTTTAACCCATAATAGCTTCAGCAAATACCCAAATTGAAATACACTGAAGAAAATTTTCAGTTGTCAAATCCATACGATTCCCCTTTAACTACTCAGATACCCTAATATAATGTTGTTGTTGTTGTTGTTGCTGCTGTTGTTTGCAACTGACTTTATCAAGCAGAATCAGGATTATTACACAGGTACAAGATATGACAATTGCCAACTTCATTTGGTACATAGAATGGTAGTACCAGGAGCTCAGGGTTGATTTTTCTCCTTCTAGTTCTTCTTTTTTCTTTTCCTTCTGTTCTGGTTACTTAGTTGACTGTCTACTGACTATGGACTATATGAAGCACCTGGCCTATGACAGACCTCGGGACAGTCACTGTGTTTTCTGTTTTTTTAATTTTTTTAAATTTTATTTTAATGGGGGCTGGGGATTTAGCTCAGTGATTAGAGTGCTTACCTTGCAAGCACAAGGGCCTGAGTTCGATCCCTGGTACCACAAAAAAAAAATTTTATTTTAATGATACATTTTAGATGTACATAGTGATAACATTCATCATAGGGGATTCGTACCTGTACATGATATATCTTGTGGCTTTCCTCCCTTCCCTTCCCCTCCCTGCGCCCCCCTCTGTCCTTATTTACAAAAGCTTTGTTTCCATTTTTTTCCTTCTATTCCTTATTTCTCTTGTCCCTCTTTTCCTTTCCCCATTCTCCTCCCTTGTTCCCCTTCTCATTTGAACACTTTCTTCCCTTTCCCAATATAATACAGTTTAGTCTTTATTCACACTTTCAATTTCTCATATCAGAGAAACCATGTGGTAATTAAATGTGTGTCCTATTTATTTCACTCAAGAGTATGGTCTCAAGGTGCATTCATTTACCTCAAAATATCTCCAGCTTATCGTTCTTCATAGCAGAGTAGTACTCCATGGTATTAAAAAAAAAACACATTTTCTTCATCCATTCCTCAGCTGATGGGCATTTGGGCTGTTTCCAAGACTTAGCTATTACAGACTGTACCGCTATACACATGGGTGTGCACGTATCACTGTGGTATGATGCTTTTAATTCTTTTGGGAAGATACCAAGAAGGGGAATAGCTGAGTCAAATGGAACTTCTAGTCCTAGTTCCCTGAGGAATCTCCACACTGATTTTCATAGCGGTTACACCAGTCTACATTCCCACCAACAGTGGAGAAGTGTTCCTTTTTCTTCACAGCCCCTCCAGCATTTGTTATTGGCTGATTCATTGACAATAGCCATTCTTTCTGGACTGAGATGGAATCTCAGTGTTGTATTACTTTGCATCCCTCGAATGACCAGTGATGTTGAACATTTTTTTCATATATTTATATTTGCTGTTTCTACTTCTTCATCTGAGAAGTGTCTACTCATTTTAGCTGCCCACTTTTGGATTGGGTTTTAAATTTGGGGACCTGATTTTTTTTTTTTTTTAGTTCTTTATATATTTGAGATGTTAGTCCTTTGTTGGAGGAATAGCTGACAGAAATTTTTTCCCACTTTGTGGGCTGTCTCTTTGCTTTGTTGGTGGTTTCTTTTGCTGTGCAAAGGTTTTTAATAAGATCAGATCCCAGTTGTTGATTCTTTGTAATATTTCCTGGACAACTGGTATATGTTCATAAAGTCTTTGCCTACACCTATGTCTTCAAGAGTTCTACCTGTTCTGTCTTTCAGCAGATTTAGTGTTTCTGTTTTAATATTTAGATCTTTGATCCACTTTGATTTTAGCTTAGTGCATGGGGAAAGACACAGGTCTAGTTTTAATCTTAGGCATGTGGAGAGCCAGTTTTTCCAGTACCATTTATGAAAGAGGCTATCTTTCTTCCAGTGAGGTTGTTTGGCTCCTTTGTCAAAGATAAAGTGACTGAGAGTGTTTGGACACGTTTCTGCATCTTCTAATCTATTCCATTGGTCCTCAGGTCCATCTTTTTGCCAGTACCATTCTGTTTTTATTATAGTAACTTTGTAATATAATTTCAGGTCAGAGATTGTGATGGCCCCTGCTTTGCTTTTGTGGCCCAGAATTGCCTCTGCTACCCTAGGTTTCTTCTGGTTCCAAATGAACCTTAGGATTGTTTTCTCTAATTCTGTAAACTATGCTTTTGGTATTTTAATTAGGATTGCATTAAATCTGTATAACAGTTTTGGAAGTATGGCTTTTTCACTATATTGGTTCTTCCTCACCAAGAACAAGGGATATCTTTCCATTTTCCGATATTTTCTTCAATCTCCTTTTTCAAAGTACTGTAGTTTTCAATGTATAGATCTTTTACTTTCTTTGTTAGATTAATTCCTAGGTACTTTTTTTTTTTTGGATGCTATTGTGAAAGGTGTTGTTTCCCTAATTTCTCTTTCAGTGAGTCTGTTGTTTTTGTACAGGAATGCTATTGAATTTTGAGTGCTGACTTGGTACCCACCTATGCTGCTCAATTTGGTTATTAAATCTATAAGTCTTTTGGCGGAGTTTTGGAGGTCTTCTCTATAGAGTATCAAGTCATCTGCAAATAGTGACAATTTAACTTCTTTCTTTCCTATCCGTATTCCTTTTATTTTCTTTCTCTTGTCTAATTACTTTAGCTGATATTTCCAGAGCTATATTGAATAAGAGTGATGAGAGTGGACATCCTTGTCTTATTCTGGATTTTAGAATGAAAGCTTTTAGTTTTTGGCCATTTAGTGTGATGTTGGCTGTTGGTTTTTCATAGATGGCTTTTATAGATTGAGGTAAAGATCATCTATCCAATTTTTATAGGATTTTTATCATGAATGGGTGTTGGACCTTGTCAAATGCTTTTTCTGCATCTATTGAGATGATCATATGGTTTTTGTCCTTGGCTCTGTTAATATAGTATATCACATTTATTGATTTGTGTAGGTTGAACCATCCCCACATCCCTGGGATGAATCCTACTTGGTCATAGTGTGTAATATTCTTGATGATTTCTTGCATTCTGTTTCCCGGTATCTTATCGAGAATTTTTGCATCTATGTTCATCAGTGAGATTGGCCTGTAGTTCTCTTTTTTCATTGGATCCTTCTGTGGTTTTGAGATCAGGGTAATGCTTGCTTCCAGGAATGACTTTCACAGTATTGCTTTCCTTTCAATTTCTTTAAAGACTTTCAGAAGTAGTGGATTTAATCTTCTCTAAATTTCTTGTAGAATTCAGCAGTGAATCCAGCAAGAGCTGGGATTTTCTTTGTGGGTAGGTTTTTAATTATTTCTTCAATCTAAGTGGCTGATATTGCCTTATTTAGAATTTTTATATCTTCTTGATCCAGTTTTGGTAATTCATATGTATCTGGGAATTTGTCTATTTCTTCTGTGTTTTCAATCTTATTAGAATACAGGTTCTCAAAGTAGGTATTGATGATCTTCTGTATTTCTGCAGGATCTCTTGTGATTTCACCCTTTTCATTCCTAATTGCATGAATTTGAGTCTTTTCTTTCCTTTTTTTTATAACATTGGCTAAGGGGTTGTTAATTTTATTTAATTTTTCAAAGAACCAACTCTTTGATTCTTTGTATTGTTTTCTTAGTTTCAAATGTATTAATTTTGTCTCTGATCTTTATAATGTTCTCCCTCGTATGAAATTTGGGTTTGACTTGTTCTTCTTTTTCTAGAAGCTTGAAGTTCAACATTAGGTTGTTTATTTGAGCTTACTCTGTTTTTCTGAAATAGGAGTTCAATGCTATAAATTTCTCTCATAGGACTACTTTCATTGTGTCCCATAAATTTCGGTAGGTTGTATGGGCATTATCATTCACTTGTAGAAACTGTCTAATTTCTTCTTTAATTTCATCTGCGACCCATTGGTTGTTCAGGAGGGTGCTATTTAATCTCCATGTGTTTATGGAGTTTTTGTGTTTCCTTTGCTGTTTATTTTCAGTTTCAATGGTCTGATAGTATGCATGGGATAATTTTGATTCCTTTGTGTTTACTTAAGCATTTTCTATGAGCTAGAATGTGGTTTATTTTGGAGAAAGTCCTTTGTGCAGCTGAGAAGAATGTGTATTCCAATGCTGTGGGGTGGAATACTCTGTATACCTCTATCAAGTCCATTGGTTCAAAAGATTGGTTTAGTTCTGATATTTCCCTGTTGACTTTTTGTCTAGTTGATCTGTCTATTTGTGACAGTGGGGTATTGGAATCTCCCATTACAATTGTGTTAGTGCTTATTTGGTTTCTCATGTCCATTAATATTTGTTGTGTATAGTTAGGCATGCTGGAATTTGGTGCATATTTATTTATGATTATCATCTCTTCTTGGATTGTTCCCTTTGCAAGGATGTAGAGACCTTCTTTGTCTCTCTTAATCAGTCTTGGCTTGAAATCCACACTGTCTGCAAATAGAATAGCTACTCCTGCTGTTTTCCAGATTCCTGTCACAGTAGTATTGTTTTCCATCCTTTGACTTTCAATCTATGAATTTCAAAATTTCTTTTTGAATTAAATGTGTTTCTTTCTTGATCCATTCTGTCAGTCTGCTTCTTTTGATTGGTGAGTTGAGACCATTTACATTGATGGTTATAAGTGACATATGTTGACTTATTCTTGTCATGTTATTTATCTGTTATTGGTTCCCTGTTTTTCCCTTCTGTTTAATTACCTCCCCTTGCCTGAAGGTTTCATTTTGGAGTTGTAGTCCTCACTTTCTAGAAGGTCCTTCAGTATATTTTGGTGTGCTAGTTTGGTGGTCATGAATCTCTTCAGGTGTTCTTTGTCATGGAAGTATCTTATTTCTCCATCAATTTTGAAAGATAGTTTTGCAAGAGGAAGAAGAAGAAAAGCAAGAAAAAAATCTACAACAGGGAAAGAAAACAAAGAAAAAAAAAGAAAAAGAAAAAGAAAAGAAATGTCTGCTTCCAGGCATGTCTCTGCTATCACTGGTAGACAGAATAGACAGGCCCAAGTCCTTGTTGATTAGTCCCAGCAGTAGATTTATGGCAGGGTAGTGAGTGTTCCCAGCTGGTTTCAATAGCGAGGCTTCACCAAGTCCACTGAAGTTCAGCCTGGTCTCTGGCTGTGGGATTGGAGCCCAATTTGTTCAGCTGGAGATGCACTGTGTCTCCCATCAGCTTGGACTCAGTTCTCTGCCAGTTTGAATTTAGCTCCTTGCCCTCCTGCCAACTTGAATCTGAACTCTGCTCCACATTTCCCTGCCTTGCCCCAGCACCAAAAGCCGCTGGCAGCTTTTCTGAGTTCAGAGCTCAGTCCCTTTCCAAGATGGTGATTGACCAATCACCACCCTCCCCTGGGGGATGCCTGAAATCTGATGACTCAGGTAACTCACCAGGCACTGCAGTCTGCCATGTCCACAGCTCTTCTCCACTCACGTGTCTTTCTGTGGTGGTCTCTGGGGTCATTAGTAGTCACTGTGAGTCTGCAGGCTCAAACTGTGTCACTTGTGCCAAGAGCTGGGGCTGCAAGCTAGGACCATGAGCCAGGGCTGTAAGCCGGAGCTCTGAGAGAAAACACCGTCTGCCCATCACCTTCTTCTTCTACACTGGTCTCTCCTTTTGCTTTCCCATTGGGCTTCAACTCTCGCTTCAGGTCCCTGCTGGGTCCTGGGAACAAACTTCCCTCCTTCTTCTTGCCCCTAAACTGCTATATTTCACTGTCTGAACAATAAATCTTGGAGAGGCTTTTCCTTTGCTTCTCACTGCTCTGCCGTCTTCCTGGAAGTCTCCAGTCAGTGAGCTTTCTAAGACACTAGGACAGACCCCTGGATTCTCCTCTAATAGATGGAAAAAGCAGAAACAATGTGAAATATGTATTATAATAGCATAATAATACGTAACAGTAACAATGATTTCTGTCAGTTCAAATATCTCTCTGCTCATTATTCCATTCACACAGTACATGGAAAGAGCCCAGGATCTGAAGAGAATGGATCTGATTTCAAAGTCCTGATGTTCTCATACATTCGTGTGTCCTTGGGCACATCACTTCACTTCTTTGAGCCTCAACTCCTACATCTACAAGTGGGGAAAACATCACCTACTAATAGGGCTGTTCTGTGAAGCACGAAGCTCCTGGACACGAATGTAATACCAGTGAGCATGATTTGTGATCAGCCCCCAGCAGGCTTCTCACTGACATACAGACTCCCCAAAGGGGAAAAGGATCCTACTCTTCACTCATATGCTCCTATAAAGACAAGGGCAGGTCTGCACACTGCTCCACAGTGTCAGTAGTGCATTCCGAGGACACTTAGTCCAATGGGGAGCTGGGAGGGAAGAGATTCTAGGAGGCGATATCTGCTGAGAGGATATCTGAGAAAAATCAGTGCAGTCAGAAGAAAGAGAGCAAAAAGACCAGAAAGATGAAATAGTGTCTAAGGTCAGCTGGTAAAAAATCAGCAAGCGACCACAGGCCATGGAAGCATGACATCTACATATAGTGGAAAGGAGGATCATGGCTGGAGTGAACGTGTGCCTCTGTGTGTATGCACACGTATATGTGCATAGGTGCATGTTTACGCGTGTCCGTGCATGTGTGCCTATGCTTGTGTGTGTGCATGTGTATGTGTTGGGGCTGGTTGGTGACTGCAAAAGTAGGTAAGGGCCGGTTCACACAGGGACAAGTTAAGATGTATGTTTATTTGCAGAAGGCGTTTCACTGATCACATTGAGTTTCAGGCAGATCGCAGTGGCTGCTGTGAGAAGAAAGGACTGGAGAGGAGAGGGGACTCCAAGCAGGGAGGTTAGGCAGGACACTATTGTAGTCCAGGCACACAGTGATGGTGGCCTGGTCCACGAAGTGGTAGTGGAGATTGACAACAACTGTGCAGAACTAAGAGATATTCAGAGGGTGCAACTGATTTCACTTCTGATCTGTGGTCACTGGCCCAAAAACCCATGAAAAAAAATTTAGTTGGCTCACGTGGATTCCCAGGACCTGGCTTTTTCTGAGTATGCTGCTCCAGTCGTCTCTCTGGCTATTTTCCTTATTGTCAGTAACCTGCTGTCATTGGGGTGAAACTCATTTTACAAACACACCTATAGACTGAGTAACTGCATTAATCAGGGGAATTATTACTTATTATAATAAATAACCCAAAGTGTTAATGGCTTAAAACAATAATTTTTTTCCTTTATATAAAGCCCACTGTGGCTGAGTAGATGACGTTTCTCCAAATGTATTCAACTCTAAATGTCTAATCTAAGTGTCTTTCAATGAGTGGCTCAGATGTCCCTAGGCCCTTGGAAATCCTCTACTCTATCTTATGTATCCAGCCATCAAATGACCAAAGGGAAAGAATACAGGAAACTTTGTGGGACAGTTGAAGGGCCATGTCTAAAATTGAAGTAGATCATGGATGCTCATTCCATTGTTCAGAACTAGGGACACAGGTAATATTCAAAGATTTTGGGAAATAGTTTGTGTGCACAGAATGAACATCTAAACCAGATTCTGCCATGATGCAAACAGCAGTTAGATAAGCCAGAAGGTGGAGTCACTCTAATGATATTTATTTGTCTTAACCCATAACGCTCTAGACATTTTCTTCCTCCATTTTTCATTGCATCTCTTAAGGAACATGAACAGAGACTTTCAAGTGTGTTTAAGGTTGGCTTCTACCTCTAGATTTGTCCCAGACCCAAATAGGTAGGGCAGAGAATAACAATGGGATGCTGATGTTAGCAGCAGGATGGAACTATGCACCATTATCTTCAGCTTAATCCAGCTATTCACTGGCTTCTAAGACTTATCCTGCCACTTACCGGGTTGTTGCAGGCAAAGACTGCTCTGTGATCCCCAGTGTAGGAGCAGGTCTTCAGGACATCCAACTCTTTCTGAAAAAGAGAATGAGAGCCTCCCAGGGCAATGAAAGGGAGGGCAAGAGAGACATAATTCGGAGCATGGAAGACAGATCACTTCTTGCCAGTCAGCAGGCGAGATGTCTCTGATACTGAGCTTATTCCTTATGGGGTGAACTCGCTGTCCTAACCTGGTTGTTTCCGCTAGCTCTCTTCTTACCCACAGGGTACGCTGGCCCAGAAGTCCAGACTCTAATGTCTATTGACTCCTGGAAATTCCCTTTACCATTTTAATCTTCCATTTTCTCATTTCTAAGTTGAATTTGACAGTTTTCAAAATTGCTTTGGATTCTAATCTTCCTTGCCTCCATATGGGAATTCTGAAAAGAAAAGGTGGAAGAGAGTGACTGAGAGTTCTTGCCTCCATCTTTATTCAGAAACATTTTAGAGAGACTGATGTTCCCAGAAAGGTTTTGGATTTAGTTTGTTGATGAGCAAATTGCAATCCAGCAATGAAACAGTCTCACCTAAACTGACTCATGTAGCATAGGTCCCTGACACGATATAAACTATAGCCCCTCACCTGTCTTGGCAAAACCCCATGGTGAAAATGCTGGTCTCACTGTTAAAGAGGAATCCTTCTCTCCACAAGGTCGTGCCAGAGTGTCTGGGACCCACCTGCTGGCATATTTCCATCCGTAATCAGGGTTCCAGGAGGTACTGTAGAAACTGCAAAAGAATGCAAGTCATGAGGTTGACTCACCAGCAACTCAAAAGAGAGTACATTATTGCGGGAATAAAGAAGCAGCACAGCTTCAGCAAGACAGGCGTGGACATTCATTGTCTTGGCCACACCTTCTCATTTGTCCGGATAGAATATTCTAATTTTTCTGGAAAGACCTCTTCCTCTCTACCATGCTCTATAGTTCTGTTGGTGTCAGTCCTACTCACTAGCCCTAGTCTAAAGTCGGTCAACTTGATGAGAAGGATTAGTCTGAAGATGATCAAAGATGCTTCTTGAGACTGGCGGAAGAAATATCTCTACTAGTGTTTTTCATAGGCAAATACTTGAGAAAGAAACTTTAGAGAGGGACGTCAATTAAGAAAGTAGAGAAACTGAGTTCTGTGAGCCTGTTTATGATGCCGGAACTTGCCATTCCTGAACATCGCATGATCATTAGATCCCTTATCCCCCTTCTGATCGAAGATATTTTAAGGGACCAAGGAAAAATATCTGTCTTTTGGAAATGAAAAATTTTCTGATTAATGCAGAGATTATGGGATTGCCTAAACTATTTGAGTAATGACTATTATAATTACATTGATAATAACTCTTTCCCAAGCTCCTTCCAGGTTCTTCACAAATACTGGTTTCTTCTCTCTTAGCAATTTACAAGAGATGTAATTATCACCATTCTATAGTTGCAATTACTAAAGTTCTGTTATACTGAGTGATTTAACTAAGGTCAAATAGCTTACAAGTAGTCAAGCAGGAATTCAAGCACAGTTCTGCTTACATCAAAGGTTATGGGTTTTTTGCTCTCTCACGTGATTTCTCCTGAAGGAAGAGGCCAAGTAAACACGAGGACAAAGAAAAATACTAGAGAACACAGTTTGTTTTGCTATCCAAGTGACTGAAAGGATTCTGCAGCCAACACACAAGCATGTGAGAAAGAAGTTTTTACTATATGAAAGAAAAAAGACTGAGAAACAACAAAACAAATAAGCAAGAAGTTGTACTTGAAAAAGTACTGTATTCACCTAAGTAGAAGGAAAGAAAACAGCAAAAGTGTATTTTATGCCTAACATTTTGTTAGAAAATTTGACACATTAATAGAAATCAAGTGGAACTAATTTGTCAAAGGATAGAGCAAATCTCACAAAGATGAAATTTTAGGTTTAGCTGAATTACAAGGAGAGTGCAGAAATAAAGTCCAGAAGGACCTTCACCTTTAACCCTGTCTCCATTTTACTTTGCTTGTCTGTTTGATCTTTTTCTTCCTCTGTGGACAGGCTTCTGCAATCTGCAAATCCCAGGGCAGAACTTGGCTGTCCTTCCTGGTTGGCATGTGGCACAGACACCCAGCCATCTCCAGCGGCTGACTTCCAACATCACGTCCCACTTTTTGCCACTTCCAAATTTCCCAGGAGAAGATAATTGATGGGCGTGGTGGCATTAGCTGTCCACTCTGGGATATTTAATTCTGGTTCTCTGCTGCAGTGAAGTAGGCAGGGAGTTGTGCTGGGCCACAGAAATCAGAGCCCACATGGGAAGTTCTGTGATATGTGATGTTCAGAGTCCTATCAGATGTTGAAAACATGTTATCCCAGCTGGAATCAGACCCTCTGATGGCACCTCACCTGTGGATGTGTCACCTTGCTGGAGAAGGGGGTACTTCTCCCCTGAAATGGGGCATATCTGACGGTCCCTCTCAACTCTGAGACTCCTCTGGGGGCTGGCCTAGGCCTATCGGAGGCTTGAATCACAGTTTAATCTCTCCCCCGACTCGACTGTGTGTCCTGCTCTTCTATCCTACAAGACTAGTCTTCAATATGTGTCCTGCATTGAAATTTTACCTGAAACTTCTTTTTGGAGAATTCACATGCAACAAATGGTTCCAAGAATTGTCTAAGAAAGAAAACACATGAAGTTGAGATTCTGCAGCTGAAAAATCTCCTGTCTGGAGGAGACTCCATTCCTGGTGCTAGGTGGAACCCTGATGGAATAATTGTGGTGAACCAGGATGGTTACCCATGGAAGAATACACATTAGCTGGTGTGATATATCAGACATTCATAATTATGGGGTGAAGGGTAAATCTAACAACAGTAGAACAGAGTGGCTATTACTAAGCTCAGGAGAGACTCAGCAAAATGGGAATGAAAAGGCAAGATTAATTGGCAAGAAGAGCTAAGTGTGAAAGCCAGGTGCCTCCTGGTTGGCACAAAGAGAGGCTTTTATCTCCTGCAGCAAGGGGGTGGAGAAATTGGAACCTTGTCAAGATACTTGAGCTCCAAGGAAAGTGAACTCCACTTACACAGGTCACCTATGCCAAAGTCAACTGTGGTTGGCTGGGAAACAGTTGGGTGGAAATGCCACCAGATCTGGATTCTGCAGACTGCCCTGACCCTCTGGGCTACCCCCTCGCCCACTGTGAAGGGCTGATACTGGTTTACTTGAACATGGTACCCAGGCCTTGCCACCGCAGTGGAACGAGAGCTGCCCCCAGGATACAAGCTTCCTGGAGGTTTCTATTTATGGAGGGTTAGAGGGTAAAATATTTGCCTAAAGCAAATTGGTAGTGCTGCCCAGTTTCAGATATGTCTGCTTTCAAAACCATCATCTTCAAATTCATTTGTATCCTGCTGTGCCTCCTATTTAGTACAGATTTTTGTAATTGATCTGTTAGCACAGTGTTTAAATTGTAAGCAGAGCAAAACCAGGCTGATAGGTATCAACTGCAAGGTGTCATTAGAAATAGAACCGCATGTGTAAGATGATGAGCTAAAAGTCTGTGGTTCATTCAATTATTCTTTGATTTATTTATTTAATAAACTTTTATTAAACTCTTACTCTGTGCCAGCTCTTGGCAAGGGTCTAAGGATAGATAGATACAGCAAGGAATAATGCTTAGATTCTGATTTCCAGAATGTACATCCAGCAGGAAAGAATAGCACGTAAACAGGTAAGCGAAAAAAGCTACTTTAAGGTTGGTTAAAAATTCTGCTGATAAACTATGAGAGTAGTAGAACATTATTTCTGAGGATGGAGGACCATAGAGCTGCTGGGCCCCAGGAGGGTCAGTCAAATGCTGGCATCCTCCAGTCTAGAACTGGCAGTAAAACTGATAATCTTGTCTTTCTTCAGACAGCTTATTCTGGTATGAGCCCCAAGTGCTGGTAAACACATACGGATGTGATGCAGGGAGATGTTCTCAGCATTTTTGTGGCCCTATTTTCTCCCCATAATTGGTTCTGCTATTCTACTCAGAAGGCAGATGCCAGACCTTCTAATGGTGAGACATTCACGAGTAAAGGGCAAACATAGTAGATGTAAAGCCCAGCAAGATGAGGGAGATAAGAAGGATTTTAAGTAGAGAAGGAAGAAGGAGAGAGACATTTAACGCTCAGCCTACAAATGAATACAGCATTGTTCTCCATTCTCAAGCATGTGGCCTTGAGCAGCCCTGACTGAGGGGGTTCGATCCTGCCCGTGCATGGCAAGGTTGCTCTGAGGTCAGGCCAGAGAGGTGCATCTAGCGTCCAGTGGGGATGCTGACCTGGGTCACCAAAGCGGGGCAATGACAGAGGTGAGGTGGCAGGGGTGAAAGGCCCCTTCAGGCTCTTCTGTCTAGGGACTTATTACTAATAGGCTTATCCTGCTCTTCATTCAACAGGAAAAGCCTTTTTTTTTTTTTTTGGCTGATGCCAGTTTACGCTCCTGCATCTTTCCTTGTTCCAGCTTTATCTTACATGACCTAACACCCTGTAAGTCAATGTAAACAAGTCATCACACTCCCCACACCTGCTGTACCTTCAGCAGCTCAAATACTGCATACATATCTCCCTTTATCTGAAATGTAGTGGATGCTTCCTATAACCTGCTCAAATCCCATGCCTATTTTTCTTCCTCTTGCTTGCCCAGGCAGGTAATCCCTCTGCCCTGTGGTTTCTCTCCTTAGTTGTTTGTCCTCATTCAAAGCTATCCATGTACAAAGATGGAACCCCACACAGGGCTGAGTCAGTAGCTTTCATTGTACAGCTGGCGAGGCACTCTACTAGCTGCAGGCATTAATGATTGTTAGAAGGAATTAATGACTGAACATGTTTGTTCCAGGTCTTCATGGACTGTTTGTAAAAGGGCTGCATGGAGAATGGTGGATGTGATCCCTGGTTCCCCCGAGCGTGGCCAGCAAAGGGATGGGGGAGTGTGGATTTTAAGGAGTCTGGCCCCATCTCGAGTGAAGGAATCTGGCTTCCTGGGTATTTGGTCCTCCTCATGGAGAGTAGTCTGTTAGGAATCCACCTCTGGGCAGAAGGTCTCTTGAAAACTTTTCATTTCGTACATCTAATGAACTCTATTTTGCTCTATTGCCTTCAGTAGGAAAAAGTTGGGCTCTGGTTCCAGAGTCTGGAGTCCTTCCTTCCACGGGTGATACCTGGATGCCAAGGGCTCCCTAGATCTGCCTCCGCAGTCATGTGCAAACCTTGGAGCTATTTTGCACATTCTCTTATCACTGTCCCGACCCGGCCTGCTTCCTGTGGTAGATTTATTTTGGGGAGAGGTTAGACACCACTGTTTAGAAGTCTCTACCGCGCAGGCTCTTCACTCATGCCAGCTTTTGCTTCAGGCCTATAAAGTCATGAATGCATGGAGAGTCTTTGCCCGTCTTTGTCATTGAAGTGAGATTGAATTCACTGGGGCAGGGCTCACTCACTGCCAGCCACTCTCTTGACCTTCAGAAGTATAAGTGAATGTGTAGAAATTTCCCATTTAACTAATCAGGGACTTCTCTAGAAAGGTTTTACAACCCCAAAATTACTGGCAAATGCTGCAGCCTGGTAAATTGACCACAGAAGCAGACATCCTTTCCAGAAGCCTGAGCACATCACTGGGCAGTGGAGTGTGAGCAAAAGGAAGTGAGCAACATTCTCTGAGCGCTGTGCTGGGGATTTTCCCCCTGATGGCCCTCAGCTGGGACTCAGTAACCCCCACAGGCAGATGGAGAGGCTGCAGTTTGGGGCAGGGCTGCTGGCCCTGCTCACCAAGGTCACTGGTGATGGCAAGAAGAGCTTCTGGGTTTCAGGGCACCTCACCTGCAGCTCCCCAGCTTTCAAGCAGCAGCCCAGTCCTAATGAAATGGCTTCTAATAAGCTCCTGGTGTGTGTTGACCTGGATTTGTCACTCCTTGATGCCAAGCTCATACCTTTCACTTACAGACAGATGGGGAGAAGGCAGCATGTCCAGCCCCACCTGACTAGTGTCTGCTTGTTTCGCTTCCTACTCCTGTGACTTGCTTCCTCCTGGGAAGGGGGGTCTGACTGTCAGAGTAAAGCCTTTGGTCTACATTTGCTTGTGGACATGTCCTTATATTAAGGAGTCTCCAGTCCCTCTTCCTTTTGACTTCCTCCTGTATGGTGGGGTGCACAGGTAAATGTGTTCAGGGTCTGTTGTGTCCACCTGGCCAATGTGCTACCTTCCTGGGCTCCTCCTTCCTTCGGCTCACTCTTCCATGAACCAGACTGAAGTTCTACATCCCACAGAGTACAGAGGCCTCTTACTCTTACCAGAGGCTGGTCACCCACCTGTACAGTCACTAGCATTATGCCAAGGTGATCAGTGAGAGGGGACTGACTTACTCCTAAAGCGGTACTTTATCTCCCATCTGCTATTATGTATTGTGTCTACAGATCTGTTGGGATCCAGGGGAGGAGGAAGGATCACTGGCAATGTAGAATTCAGCCATTGCTGTGCACGTAGACTTAACACAGTTGGAACAGTAGTCTCATTCTTAACAGCCATGCTGAGGATGTACAAGTAGGGAGGAAGGAACAGGCAGACTCAGGTACAGCTACCGCTCTACAGGCAGCGATGGTGCTGCTAACATGCTCCTGTCCACAAGGACCAGGACGCTGATCTACCCTGGGTACACTCAGGAGTTCCCATCCCTGAGAGACTTTGTGCTGGCTGCAACCAAGAATGCAAAAGTCCTGATTGTAGTATTTGGCACAAATTTATTGCCAAATAAATAACAGTAATGATTGCAAATATGGTTTGAGGCAGGATGTTTACCAGGACTGTGCCAAGAGGGATGCCTGTGGAGGTGACCAGGATGGACACTGCCTTTTCGTGGGACCCATGCCACTGTAAGAGGTGAGGGTTGGGAGGGAGTCTGTGAAAGCAGAGGTGAGGTGCTCTGAGAGACCCTGAGTTGGTAGCCCTGGGCTGGAGCCTGGGAAGTCGTGCAGGACTGGGTGGAACCACGTCAAAGTTGGGAGATCTTGACCAAGTTGTCACTTCCTTGGGTTTCTATTTCATCTTTAAATTTAGAAATGATCTTTCTTTCTCCATGAACTTGTAATAGGATTATGCTTCTTTATTGAACACACATAAAATGTAAACATTAAGCGACTGAATAGTTAAATCAGTAAGGCATCATCTCCGTCAATGAGAAGTTACCCAAAACTGTTATAACCTCAGGTTAATGGCGTGAATGTAGACATGGTTGCCACAGAAGCCTAGACAAGGAGCATGTTCTTGTGGCTTCATTTTATCTTTGCAAACACCAGGGGATAGGGACTGTCATTTACAGAAGAGCTCAGAGTCTTGATGTCCTACACCCAAAGACATATAACCAGGGGTGGCCCAGTAAGAAATGGGACCTGGAGCCTCCTGGCTCCCACTTCCATTTCCCGTCGCTCTCCTGTGAATGCATGGAGTTCAGCATTGGTGCCTCCTTAAGGAGGTTGTGTCCCCTCCCCTCCTTTCTCTCTGGGCCACCATTTCTTGGTTTGCAGTATAGCAGCATCGGGCTAAATGACATCTGATATGGTGAGATTCACAGGTATGATGCCCGAGAATTGCCAGCTAGTGTCTATTTCTTACTTCCGATCTTCATCCCTATTCTGGATGCCCTCTGAGAAAGAAGTCCAAGGAGAAGTCAGCTGCTGCCTGGTCCTCAAGCCCTCAAACAAGGGTTCCGTAGGGGTGAAGGTGAGGTGAGGGAGGGGTTTCTAGGAAGAAGCTGCTTCACCGAATGCCTGTGGTGACATGAGTTCTAAGAGGTGTGTGTGCATGTGTGCAAGCGTATAGACATGCACACACTCGTGTATTTGCCAGAAGAGCCCAAGTGGGAGTTGTTTCTGAAGAGGAGAAGGCTACACTTCAGATTTCCCAGAGTC
This sequence comes from Hystrix cristata, assembly GCA_004026905.1. Classification (NCBI taxonomy): domain Eukaryota; kingdom Metazoa; phylum Chordata; class Mammalia; order Rodentia; family Hystricidae; genus Hystrix; species Hystrix cristata. Next base: position 17,082 of record PVJO010004514.1, on the reverse strand, counting down.
CTGAGCTACTGAGAGAAGCACACACTCAGAAACAAATCTAGATACATGCTCTAATAATGAGACAGAAAACACACACACACACTCACACACACTCACACACACACGTCAAAAAGGAGAGGGCTGTTTCCATTGCAAGAGAAGCTGGTTTCAGCCTGCCTCCAGGGACAGCCCTTAACAGCCTGCTCATGATGCGTCAGAGTCTAGAACTGATTCAAAGTCCTGTGTTCACCCAAAGGCCCAACCTTCTCTTCTTGAACTTTGCTGGAGCTGTGTCCCCTCCCTAGCCTGCTTCCTTTCTATGACTGGTGTCGCTTCACCTTGTAGCAGATGCTGCTGACATGCAGCCTTCCTCACCTTGGCCACTGCTGAGTCCCTGGAGTGACAGTGAGCATCTGTCACAATCTCCCACCCTCAGCTCCATGCCCTGCTCCTCTGCCTTTGCTAGGAGTGTGTGTAGAACTGGATGGAGCAGGTGAGGACTGCCATTCACCTGGTACCTCCGAAGGCAGCCCTCAGCGCGGGAGGGAAGAGAACACATGAACAAATGCCCCAGCATCCTGGTCCCCTTTGGGGGACAATTCCACGATGCCTCCTGCACAGTTTTGACTGTTGTCCACAAGCTCACCTGTTCACTGATGTTCCTTTATGGCCGTCATCTCCCCGGTTCACCTTCCCCTCAGTCATTGTTTCTTCCTGGGATTGCATCCAGGTGAGCTGTCAATACCTGAGTCTTCCTCTCTCTTGGGGTGTGTAGGGTATGAGGAGGTGGGTTCAAAGACAATTAGGGTCAGTCTGTCCTTCAAAGCTGGCATGGCTCTCCTGGTCAAGGGCCCACAGCACCTGTAATTTCGCCTGTCCACGCCTCAAGCATGAGCAGTTATAATAGTTTGCTCACACCATGTCCACCACACTGAGCTGTGTGTCCCCAGAGGGCAAGAGTTGTGGCCTTTGATCTTTAAAATGCCTGGAGGCAGGATAAAGATGCCATTTTGAACAACTTGATCACAGTGTGCCACGTGCACCTGATTCTGCCGTCTCAGCCTGGGACTGTGACCCTTGGGCAAGTCCTCGCACCCTGGCACAGAGGAAATGGGTGAGAAGGTGAGGATGCAGCCAAAACAAACCTGAGGATAGAGCAGGGAAGACTGAGCAGAGCACTGCCTGCTGCCCTTCACCCATGGCCCCTGCAGCCCATTTCACCCCTCATAACAAGTAGATCCTCCATCCTTCCCAGGCCCTCGGTGCCTTCCTCTTTAAAGGTTCCCTTTTGGAGAAAAAAATAAAAGCCACCTGTCAAGTGGATGAGAGGAAATAAGTGCAGATTTTAGACACTAAGCCAATTCAAACATCTGTATGTCCCAAGACTCTCCATCTCTAAAGCCCTTGAGAGGATTTGTTGAAAACCTGCTTTTTGTGATGTTTGTGAGCTCCAAGTGCCCTTTGGGAATCTGGCTGCAGCCCTTTCGCTTGGAGAAAGGACCTGTGCACAAACCCATAACTAAGTACAACCTCAGGGATCCCTAAGTCTCCAGAGACCTCCTGCCAGGGGCCACCTCACAATTGTACGTGCAAGCTGAGGATCCAGGTAGAAAGAGGCCACCCCATCTCCTACACCTCCTGGATGAATCTTAGACACAGAGCCAGGAGACCTGAGTTCTCCCCCATGTTCCCCATTCTCAGGGAGAAATACCAAGTAAACTCACCTACACTGAAGTTTAGGTTTGGGGCCAAGCATATTTTAAAAATAGAGATTTTCAGGTATAATTTATATATCATAAAATTCATCTGTTTTAAATGTACAATTTCATGTTTTATTTTTTAGTCTGCTTACAGAATTATGCAACGAGCCTGAGAATCTAATTTTAGGACATTCCTACACTCTCATAGGAAACTTAATATCCCATTAACAGTCACTCCCCATCACTACCTCCACCCTAGGTAAACATTAATTTGTTTTCTGCTTCTGTGGATTTCCTTTTCTGAACCTATCATGTGAATGGAAACCCATAGTATGCAATGCAGTGTTTTTTTTAGTGACTTTTTCTGCTCGACATCATGGTTTTGAGGTTTCTCCCTAATGTAAGACGTGAGCAAAACTTCTGTCCTGTTATTGCTGACTTGTATTCCTGGGACCAATTTCTTAAGGTTATAGAACTCTACTGCGCGCGCGCGCGCGCGCGTGTGTGTGTGTGTGTGTGTGTGTGTGTGTGTGTGATTAAGGGTTGGGGTGGATTGCTATATCCTGAGATATTTTAATATCTTCCCTTCTTGTAGCGTAGGTGACATATGAAGAGGCTGTGGGTCAGCTAAAGAGGGCAGGGAAGGTAACTGGAATTCTTGCTACCTCAGAGGCAAGAGCTGGCCCAAACAGCCCCCTTTCCCCTGATTTATCAAGTACTTGGCACCTTTCCTATGAAAACAAAAGGGATTCTCAGTCATCGGTGCTATAGGATTTCTGCATGGACCTGACTGAATTCAAAAGTTCAGATATGCTTATGTTCATCCCAGACCGGAGGACAGATGGCCACCGGAAGCCCTGTCCTGTGATAAGAGGTCTGGAGTTGAGTTGGAATGGAGGTCAACAAGGGGTCACTTGTGAAGCACCTGCCCAAATCCCTGTGCCCAGTGAATGGCCTTTGGGGAAATGTGGGAAGCATCAAGACATAGGCCCAGCTCGCACCTCAACTGGAAGGCAGCACAGCTGGAGCTCAGGGGATCACCCAGAGGGCCATGGCAGTCAGAAGCTGTCCCAAAGAGACACTGGAACAGCTGGGAGAGCACCATATTCAAGGGCCTCTCCATCCAGACACAGGTGCCTGATGATGGTCCAGGAAACAGAGGACTTGGACTCATTCAGAGGTTCCAGGCCCCAACAAGGAGCATGTAACTGAGTTATAGCTCTTGGACAACTGTGTGTATGGTAGGGGTGGTCTGCTGCAGGGCTGAGCCACAAGGTAGGGGTGCAGGTCAGGTCAGGTCAGAGAGCTAATCCCAAAAGGAAATTCAGAACCTATTTAAGAATTTATGTATGATCCAAGCAACATTGAAAACCCTGTTTGACCTGAGGAGGATGGGCCCATTGTCATGCCTCAGCCTCCTGTTCGCTCTGTAGATATCAAGCAGAAGGCATGAAGAGAGAGGCCAGGACCCCATTTATGGACACCAGGAGGAGAGAATGGTGTTACCAGCCCCTGACGGCCCTTGGTGTGGGCTGATCCTTCTTGGACACACTCCTGAGTATGCTGTTGAGCAAGCTGAAGGAAGTTGGGATTGATTTCTTTTCCTCCTCCTCCTCCTCCTCTTCCTTCTCCTCCTCCTCCTCCTCTTCTTCTTCTTTTTTTGTTATTCTAAGCATTTTCTTATTTCTCCAAGTTCTAGTCTCTGGAGTTTACTGATTGGTGTTAAATAATAAGTAGAAGGTAAAGTCATGAGGTGTTCCCCCCGTCTCTCTGACACCCTCAGCTCTGTTAGTCCCAGTTCATTCTCCTTCATATTCTTAGCATTCTGAGGCAGTTTAATGGCTCCTATATTAAGAGGGACAGTGAACTTGACTAGCACTCATTCTTATAAGATCTTTTATGAATAGCAACCCTGTGCACATTTCAACCCTAAATTCCACTTCAATATGGACCAAATTGCTGTGGGTGATTTTGAATGAGATGGTCCTACTCTGTGCCTGCAGCAGGTCTTCTGGCAAAGGCCTGCTCTGCTTTCTGGCTCTTCACCAGATTAAATTAACTTTCCACACAGTTCATCCCATCACTCTCCTTGGGTAGCAAACAGGAAGCACAGATCAAAGGCTTCTGGGATGTATGGTGCTCAAGGGTGCTTAAAACCTTTCCTGCAAGGAAGTGCAGAAATCCCAGACATGCAGAACAGGGCCCTGGACAGTCCAGTCTCTGCTTGAAAGCAGTCAAGGGTGGCTTTCCTGTTTTTGCTGAAAAAAGTTCTTTTAAGTCAACAGCTCCAGGAAACTCCTCCTTACCCTGTGTGCACAGCACAGTGGTTCAGGGCTGAGTCTGCCTGTGTCCAAACATGAAGCTGATTGTTTAATTTCTCTGTGTTTCAGTTTCATCATTTGTAAAATGTGTATCATAATATTGACCACACATGGAGGCTGAAGTGGGATAACAGATGGGCATGCTGAGTGTTTCTGGGGCAGGTGCTCTAGAAGCTGTAATTATAGTTCTGAGTAACAGCAGTATCCTGGCGGGCCCTAAAGATAGGTTCATTCAAGATCATTCACGCCACTTTCAAAATGACTTTACAAGAAAAGCTACAAAACCTGACCTAAAACAAAACTACAGAAAACTCCTATTCCCTAAACCCTCTTGTATTCAGGTTTCTGCTCTGACTCAGGACCTGCTGGTAATTTGGGCAGTAGGGAGTGAGCGTAGGTGCAGGCCTGTGCCGGGACCTGGGTCTTTCTGTGAGGTGATGTCTGGGTTTCTGGGGCACTCAGTCCTGGGGCAGTTTTCAGCACCTGGCTCCCTCATATTGTAGGAGCTAAGTAGAGCCCCAGTGTGCACGCACGTGCGTGTGTGTATGTGTGTGCACACACACATGTGTGTGTGTGTTGTGTGTGAGTGTGAGATCACTTCTGGGGTCTGAGTTACAGTTGGCATCTCTCCTGCCTATGTTATTTCTGGACATGTACATTCCAAGTCTTATTTCCTGCTCCTTCCAGATATGGGAGCTAAGTTTTTAATGCATTTTATGCTGATTTAACTGGGGTTCATCCTTTTTTAAAAACTCTCTGGCCTAGAACTATGACCAATACAGTTGTTTATTACAAATTCTCTGCTTGGAACTGCAACCTGAAATGCTATTCAGAGCAGCACAGAGCCAAACTATATAAAGACAGCCAAAAATGGAAGGATAACCACAACTCATTAATCTGGACTCTATTTTTTACATAGAGAAGCTGAGAGCCAGTTCAGGGGCATTAATTCCCCAGAACCTCAAAGTTGTAAGCTCAGTGTCTAGAGGATTGATTGTTTGCTCCAGCTGGCCAGGTTGTATACTCATGTAATCCTAACAAGAGCCCAGAGGGACGGACTTTATCATCCATTTACAGGAGGGAAGAGCCAAGCACACCACACTACATGGCAGGCATTTGGGCAGGGGCCTGACTCCCAAGTCCTTGCTTTTAATCCATACACTTGACTGCCTTCTATGACATGGAGTCTCATATTACTCCTTCATCATCCTAATTGGTTTTAAAGTGATTAGGAAAGAAGGAGGAAGTGTAAACTGGAAGTGGTACCATTCTGCATCCAGCGGTGGTGGTGGGCTGCTGAGTGAAAGCAGAGTTTTATGCAGGTTAATTCTCTGAGAGTAAGCACAGGCATCGCTAGTGAAGACAGACGTAGGTGCACTGAGCAGAGGGAACAGCTACCTCCACAAAGAAGGCAGCATTTTCCACTCATGCAGAGAAGGAACCAGCACCATCCCTTCACACCTTTCACCCTTCCTGCCCCTACCCAACCCACCCACTTACGAAGGAGAACAGGTGTTGGTATGGTGAGTCTGATGGTGGGACCTGATTGGGCCACCTTTACTAGTGTGTGACAGGGGCTTCCTGCTCAGGGGCTGGGCCAGATCTTTCGATCTCTTGCTTTCTCTCTCCTCACTTGTGATCACACTACTGTGGGCCATGAACTCATGAAAAGGGCAGAGGAGTGCGTGTTTGCAGAACTACAAGTGACCCACATGGCTGAGAGCATGGGGGACAGCAGAAGGGTGACCGCCAGAAAAGACTGGATACGTTGCTCAGTCACTCAGTCCTTGCTGCCTAACCAAATCCCACATGGAACTGAAACTACTTAGAAGACCTGACTTAACTTTGACTGCCTTGTCCTAGCATCTCCTCACCTTCCGCACTCCCCAGTCTTGGGTCCTTTCTTCATGCTTTTTCTCTTTAAATACACCTAACGCAGTGATCTAGCAGTCTTTGGTTTGGGCCTGACTGTAGACCTGTGTCTCACTCCATCTCAGCACGTCGCACAAGCAAAACACCTACTGTGGCCACAGTCTTTGCTTGTGTTTTCCCGTCATTAAACCCCTTGATGGCCTGAGGACTCAGTGTGGTAAGTCCCCACAGTAGGTGCACGAGGCCCAGACACTGGGGAAATGTCTAGGGTTGCTCCAGGTCACAGCATCAAAGCTGACCTTTTGACATGGTGCCTACAATGCTGCTGCTTCTCCTGGGTGGGAAGTGGTACAACTTCCTCATCCTTGATCTTGGCTGGCCTCTCCTGAAACTCACTGGAATATCTCGCTAAACAGGATGTCCAGGAATTGTGAGCCTGGTCTGATCTCAGGCTGGCTGTCCTCCGTTAGCTCTGAACCTTCTCATGTAGTTGGAGAGCTTCAAAGGCAATGAGAAAACCCCATGCTGCTCTTACCAGTGTCAGTGGGATGGGTTTAATTGGTGTGTTAGAGCACTCTGCTTCTCCTTCCCATTGTGTCCTAAGACAGACAGACAATTCTGCTTTATCTCTGACTGCTTAGGGGTCTGTAGCCTGTGAAACAGAAAGTGAAAAGACCCTGCAGGAAAGTCAGTCCTTCTTCCCTTGGGTTTCAATCTGTGCTCAGGTTCCAAAGTTTACGAGGGCAATTATGTGTCATCCCCTGGGAAACTTGGGTGGGAGAATGCAGACTGACTCCATAGCGTGATATAAGAATTCTGAGCCTAACTCTCTTAGGCTTGGGGAGATGAGTTCGGTGGCTGATTAGCAGTGCCTGCCACAATGCAGGCCCAGGAGCTGTAGCACACGCCCACGGAGCAGCCGCTCAGCTGGTGGTGGGGCCAGCTCATCAACCACAGAGGAAAAGATGGCTTCATTCCCTTTGGCACTGAATCTGTTCTAAGACTGTCTCTCTCTCCTTTCATCTTCATGGAGACATCATAATTCCTGTTTTATATATAAAGAACCAGTAAGGTCAAGGAGCTGGCCCAAAGCCCCACAGCTAGGAAGTGATGGGGATTCACAACCAGACATACCCACCTCAAGTCTATTACTGCATCTTGTGTCTTATGCTTCTTCTCTGATAGGAGTTGAGTTGAAATTTTACAAGTGTGTGTGAATTTTTTACAAAATTCTCACATTGGCAAATAATTAATGTGAAATCATCTCTAAAAAAGATTTCTTGGCTTGGGTTGGGGATTTAGCTCAGTGGTAGAGCAGTTGCCTAGTAAGCAGAAGGCCCTGAGTTCAATCCCCCGCACCACCCCCACCCCAAAACATTTCTCAGCTAAGAATGACAGGAACACTCACGAGGCTCTCCTTCTTCCTGGACTTGAGAGGCAACAGCTCCTGCTAGCTGGAAAAAAATAAACTCAGACTTTCCCTGAGATTAGCCCAAAGCTGATAAGGGTGAAGTGTTTTCATGAAGGCATTTAGAGCTAGTGTGGATCACTCTCCTCCTGAGGGAAGTAGTTCTGGGTCACAGTACCTTAAAACAGAGGAAAGGTTGCTTATATCTCTTGGCTGAAAAAGCAGGAACGCTCTACCCTGGAATGGGAGGCAATTTTATCCTTCACTGGTCTATTTTGATCCTGCATATGATTAATGTTTATTTTTTTCCTTTCCATTGTCTAATGTATCACATGGCATATCCTTTGACAAAATGAAAAGCATAAAAAATAAGAAAGAAACCAACTGGTGCCCAAGGGTTTATAGTCCCTGAGACTATTGTTTTAAATAACATAACTCTTTAAAATCCATCACGTGGATGTTTGTCCTGAGACATAGCCTGGGCGTGACAAGTGACAGGCATGCAGGGTGGGGCTACATCGAGGAGGCCATGCATGTTTTATTAACATAAATAGTTTTTCTCCTGGCATAACAGGCATCCTTCCGACAGTTTAAAGCAGGAGTGGCATCACCAGATTTTCACTGTGCATAGACAATTCTAGAGGAATGTGTAGCATAGACAGAGAGGACCAGGCTAGATGCAGGGAGACAGACAGTAAAAAAGCAGATGGGAAGGTGTTTGTTTTTCAAACTGACTGTTTTCATAAAGGCAGGACTTATGCCTGACTCCTCTGTCTACCACACTCCCAATACTAAAGACGGTCTCTACCTAGTAGGCTTGCAATAAATATTGGTTAAGTGGTTGAATGATGGAATTTCAATGATCCCATGAGAGAGCAGAGTGGCAACAAAGGCCTCGGGAGAGAAACCAAGCAGAAGAATGGACTTGAGAAACAGGACAGAAGTTGAGAATGGTAATTGGCATCATCTAGAAGTGAGGGCAGAGAGGTGTCTGAGATCCCTCCAGGTCTCTGGCTGGAGGACGAGGGCCTCTCTCAGGTAAGGTGGGGACAGACTAGGAGAGACAGTGGACCAGAGCGAGGTCAAGATGGTGCCTGCAAGGCATGCCAATGGGGACATCAGAACTGCTCATTGGAGCCCAGAAGCTCCTCTGCCCTTTCCACCCTGTCATCTTTCCTTTGCTTCAGACCCAGCTCACCTGTGGTCCCTAAATGGGGGGTTCTTCCTGGAGCTACCTGGGCTGGTCAGGTTTCCCAGGTTGGGCTTTAATAGATCCTCTGGCCATGGACGTCAGTGGGTAACTGGGCCCAAGAGGTTAACAGATGAGTGCTCCCTAACTCCTCCGAAGGTCAGCTGCATCCAGCCAAGTATGTCTCTTTGTGGCCAGCAGTGACTCTTAGTGATAGCCACCGTGCCTGATATGTGACAGTCACTCAATGAACATTTACTGAATAATTAGTGAACAATTGCCAGAGCTGGTCTCTTAACAATACCATGTGTGGCCACTTATCGTTCTAAACAGAATTAAGAAGTCTTGCTGAGAGCAGAGATAATTAGAGTCCTCGGGTTTGCATCCATTCTCCTGCCACATAGTAGCTGTCTACTACATACTTACTGAACTATTCTTGGTTTTTCAGACCATCTTTCTGAAAGTATTTAGGCAAAAGATACAATGTTCTGGGCTTCCATTTTCTTATTTATAAAAATGAAAATAAGGATGCCCAGCTCAGGTTTTTACTGTTGTTTGCAGAACTGGGGGTTACACTCAGGGGCATTCTACCACTGTGCTACATCCCCAGCCCCCTCCTTAAATTCTTATTAATTTATTGCTACTGGAGATTGAACCAAGAGCCTTAGCACTGAGCTATAGCCTCACTCTTTTAAATTTTTTTAAAATTTGAGACAAGGTCTTTCAAGTCACTACATTGCCCAGGTGGGGCTTGAACTTGCAATCCTCCTATCTTGACCCTCCAGAGTGCTAGGATTACAGGCATGCACTACTGCACCTAGCACCAAGTCTTCTTCTTTTGTTTTGTGGCAGGGTCTTACTAAATTGCTCTTGCTGACCTTGAACTCTAAATCCTCCTGTCTCAGCCACTAGAGTAGCTGGGACTACCCTTGATGGGTTTTTTGTCTTTTTTTTTTTAATGGGTATTTGTGAGATACTTTTTGCTCATATCAGGAACGTAGTACATACTCAGTCAATGCTTACAGTCAACATAAGAATGAATCATGTAATGAAAGTCTGCAATGTTTGAAGAGGACAATCAATAAGAATATAGTATCAAGAAACCCCCAACCCTTCACACACACACACATTCCCAACCACTAATCCTCTCTCCACATTTCCCATCCAATTTCTAAGCTGGCCACACTCCTGGAAAGAGGCTGACTTTCTTGCTGTGAATAGTTCCCAAATGTTACCAGCCAAGACACGTAGTGAAGTGACAGTTTGTGAATCTGTGTGTTCAATCACTGTCCCTGCCACACAGCAGACCCTTAGGGGCGGCCTCCTTCCTTTCATTTCCATTCACCTCTGTCTTCTCAGCTCTTTGCACAAGGATTAGCATATAGTGTGTGCTTCATGCATATTTGATCCAAGATTAATAGGAAAGAAGAAAAGAAAACAAGAAGCCAGGGAGAAAGGGAGAGGGCTAGGAAAACATTGGCGTTTTGCTTACTTTTGCCACCAGGCATGAACTTGGGGTAAGAGAGAAGTTGTTGGGTGCTGTAGAAAGGGCAGCCAGTTGTCAAATGTCGCCAAAAAACTTTATTGATGATAAATGCCACAAGGAGCCCCACAGTGTTGCCTAAAGCATGCTGGCTCCACGGTACTCAACCGGCCAGGGTGCAGATCTTGGAGCTATTGCCAAATCACCTGGGGATCCTGGTCCCTTTCTGCTTTGCCAGCCTCTTCACAGATGCAAGGACACAGGGGTCCTCTAACAAGTGATAAAACAGCAGTGACAGCCCTTTCATTTATACAACAATCTAGAGTCATAGTTCTCTCTGTGGACCACAGTCTTCTCCCAAACCAACTCGTGGACATCACCATCAGACCTCTGCCTTGTCCTTCCTCCGCACCATTCACCTTGTCCTTTGATGATCTGGAAGTCATTCTAGTCAACACAGCTGGTGTCGGACCCACTAGGATTCAAATCCCAGCTCCATCCCTTACTGACTGCGTGACTTTGAGTAAATTACCTGATTTCTTTTACCTTCAAATTTTGTCATGTGCAAAATGGGAAAGAATGGACCTGACTTGTTTGTAATTATTTGCAAGGTGGTAATAAGTTATGCTTATAAAAGATCCAGCATCGTCAAGTTATGATTGAAATATAAGGTGGTGTTTAATTTTTAAAAAATTATTATAACCAAAGGCATGTTACCATTAAGCCCCCTATAAACATTCTCTTGCCCTCTGAAAACATTTATCACACCATTTTTGCCACTTTCTGAAGCAGTTCTGGAAGTTTTATTTTGTGAGCATCTTTCGTTGCACTCTTGTGACTGCCTCCATGTTCTGAATCAATTGAAAATGCTTGTTTTTTGTGGTCTTTTTGATTTTGGGGAAGAGTCAGAAGTCACACGGTACCAGGTCAGTGACTAAGATGAATGAGGACACACCGTAATATTTTTATGAACCTGCTTTTCTGTTAGATGGCAGCAGCAGCATTTGCTGTATTTTTTAAATCGCACCTTATTAAGACACACAAAAAATGACTTCAGAACTGCTTCAGAAAGTGACAAGAACAACGGGATAGGTGTGTTTGAAGCAAGATGGGTCTTCCGAGGTGGAGTTAAAGGCAAAGTGTCTCTTATGGTAATACATGTTTAAAATTTAACCATTCACTGTATATTTCTAGCACATCTAGTGTACATGAGATATTTGATAACGCATTGTTTCCCACCTTCATTCATCTATTGTCATGCCCCCAAAATGTGCAAATCATCCCTGGGCGGATGCTTCACCTGGTGTTCTGTTTGAGGTCATGCACACAGTAGAGCTAGCTATAGGTCTAGGTCTTCCCCTGCTTGGTGTGCGAGCATCACGCGGGGTGTTATTAAACCTGCCGGTTCTCTTCTGTACTTTTCAGGACACTAGTGCCATAAGGCTGCAGGGCCTAGAAGTTTGTGTGTTTGTGGACAGGCCTCAGAAGTTGTAAGACTCGCCTGGAGAAAGTCTCATTTCTACCAAAGACTTGTGGTTTAATTGATGTTCCCTCATTCGCTGAATGGATTGTGGGTTTGTGGTATAGACAGAGAAGAGAAAAAGGAGAAACATTTTAAGGTTGAGGAGGTCAGAGAGGGAGAGTCCTTTCACAGTTGTCTGTCAGTAGATGGGAAAGGTTGACAAAGTTGCCCTTTCGTCTCGCCCATCAAGTGACTATTGTGCTTAAATTGGCAGTGCCTAGTGAAAGAGGCAGCCATGTTGGCACGGGCCGCTGTAATCACAGCACTCCTAATTAAAGGCTGCTGGCGGGCGGAAGGCCGCACTGGCATACGGAACTCCCTCCCTGGCAGCCACACTCTGAATGCTCGAAGTTGGTTCCTGCAGCTATAGGAGAGGAGGGCTATACCTGCCTGAGGGCTCCTTTCTGGAAGATTGTGCGTATCTCCTGATCAGCATCAGAGAACTGTGGGGATGAGGCAGGGCTCTGAGCACCTAAGGCCTTCCCAGCCCTGGAGCTTCCAGGGCTCCGCTGCTGGGCAGGTAAGTGGCTGCCCTCTCCTTGCCCTCTCTCCTTCCTACCTCTTTCCTGCTTGGATCCAGGGACAGTCCCCCGGGCAGAAATAAAGCCACCGGTGTAAATGGGAAGGAGGGCTGCATAAAGACAAATCCTGAAGTTCAGACTCCAGGTTTGTTTCCTCCTCATTTTGGCTTGTTTCCTGTTCTTTGGACATTAAAGGAGTGACTGCCAAGTCATATGAATGATTTCGTTGGCTGCCTGTTTAAGTTTTGCTTTACAGAAAGATTCCAGAGAGACACCTAGAACAAAGAGGTTCAGGAGGAGAGAGCAGAGTTGTGAGTTCAAATCCAGTGCTTCATACTTCCTGCCCTGATCGTCTCCTCTCTGATGCATCAGCACTATTAACATCCAGCTTAGAGTTTCAGGAAGAAACTAGACGAGTCCTTCCTGCCCAGTAAAACAGCTCAAAAATCACCTAGAAATACAAAAATACAACCAGAGATGGTGCTTAAGCAGTTCTTTCATTCAGGGGCCAGCCCTGGGTAAAACAAGGTCTCCTCGGTGGTCAGTTTCAACGGTGGTGGGCACTGAAGCTCACTTCCGGGGTTTCTACTTCTCACTGGTGCCTCTCAAGGTGGGAAGACTAACAGAAGCTGCTATTATATAATTACACTCCAAAGCTCAAGGCATGTAAGATGCACACACATACCTATATGTACACACATGTGTACGTCTCCATGTTCTATATGTGTACACATCACACAAAAACACACATGTATTTATATCCATGTGTTTTATGCATATATACACATAAAAACACATTATTGTGTATGTATTACACATTATCTATGTAAACATTTGTGTGTACAGATGTTTATACACACACTCACACCTGCATCATCCCTGCCGTCTACAGCTACACTTCAGCAATGTGTGTCTGGGCGTCCCAGATGAGCCCCGGATGCCGTCAGCAGTCAGTAGGCTCCAGGCCCTTGCTATGTTCCCTGTCACCCCCGGTAATCCTCTGAGGTTTCACCATCGCTGCTGGCTGAAGGCCTCTGTTCAGCGCCCCTGCCCCGCTCCTCGGGCCTTCTCAGTCACCCTCACCCTTGGAGAGGAGCCAGGAGAACACCTGGGGCACTGAGTGGGCCACAGACAGGACTTCAGTCCTGTTCTTCCACTGGAGCAAGGGCACCAGGGGTGCACCACACTGTCCACTCTCTGGCCCTGGCTGAGCCCACAGGTCAGCCTTCAGAGCTCCATCTCTGTCCCCCACATCTCCAGACAGACGCAAAGTCATTGTCCACACAGGTCCCTGGTGTCCGAATCCCGACTGACATCTGTGTTACCCTCTCCCTGGAAGACCTCTTGGCCTTCGCTGCAGAACTGCACAGAAACTAGAAACTGTCCCTTACAGACCCCAGAATATGAAGACAGAAGAGGCAGGCGACTGCCCAGCAAGGTGGCCCCATGCACCAAGATGCCGTGGCTGCCTCACTCCTGGTTGAAGAACAGAGAGTGAGCAAAGTGGCTTGGTGTTACTCAGCTGAGAAGTGGGTGCTGGAGTCCATTTCTAGTTGACCCGTCTGACCCGAAAGCCTGTGCCGTTTTCTGCACGCTGCCTCTCGGTGCAGCAGCAGAGCAGTAGGCGTGTGGCTCCTTTGGCTCCAGGCCCAGCACGCTTTGTGTCGTCCTCTTGAGTTGAAATGAGAAGTCGCAAGCTCACAGCCTTGTGGGGCCAAGGCGGCTGCCAGTGGGTTGGTGTCAGGGACCAGAGACCTCAGGGGGCTGTGCTGGCAATGAGACCTGCGCAGGGAAAGGAGGGAGCCTGGCCTGCTGGGGGACAGACACCCCACAGAGGAGCAGCTGTGGGTGTCTGGGAAGGAAGACCAAAAGTGACAGGTCTGCTGATAATATAAGGGAGCATCTTAGTGAAGGGAGTGTCTTAGTTACTTTCTCCTCACTGAGACACGGTACCTAACACCCACAAGTTAAAGGAGGAAAGACTCACAGTTTATTTTGGCTCAGTTTGTAGGGATTGCAGTCCATAGTTGGCCGGCTCCAAGGCAGGGCAGCATGGCAGAGGGGCATCGCAGAGGAAGAATAGTTCATGGCAAAGCAGATGGGAAGCAGAGACACAGCGAGGAAGAAGGGGGGGGAGAGGGAGATATTCCAGGCTGTGCCCTGTCTTAGTTATTTTTCTTGTTGCTGAGACGAAATACCCGACACTCAAAGTTAAAGGAGGAAAGGTTTGTTTAGCCCAGTTTGTAGAGGTTTCAGTCCATAGTTGGCTGGTTCCAAAGCAGGGTGGCCTGGCAGAGGGGCATCACAGAGGAGGAACAGTCCAGGCAAGGCAAGGTGGGGCAGGCAGAAGGCAGCAAGGAACATGCCTGCCTCTCTCCTTTTCATCCCTTCCTGCATCACATACCCTAGATCTAGCCACCTCCAAGAAGCCCTACCTATGACTACATGAGGCTTTGGTAGGATATCTAAATACAAGCCATAACCTGCCCCCAGAGTCCTACCTCCTCTGATCAGGTTTACCTCCCAACATCACATTTAGCTATAACCTCATCGGTGGACTAATCCCTTTTGGGATGTGGGAGCTTGATACTCATCAGTGATGATCTAGCCGCCTCCCTAAAGTCCCACCTATGAGTGCATGGGGCTTTGGGGGACATCTAGATACAAACTGTAACAACAAGTCATGCACTGGGGAGTTTAGGTTAAATTTCTCAAGAGCTAGTAGCTAATTTAAATAGTGCGTGTATGTATGTGTACATACCTGCAGATTATACAAGCTAAATAAAATGAATATGGGGGCAGACTTGCACCAGCAAGCGATCACCTTCTTTCTTTTCTGTAAACTATTTTACCATTTGATGGGAGTGTTTTGTTTAGGCAATTAACAAAGGTAATTTGTGTGTATTTGTTTCGTAGATGAACTTTACAGACTCACTTCAGCTAACTCAGACCTCCCATGATCAGCTTTAAGCTGAGGCAAAAGCACCCTGCGTCATTACTGAGGATAGAGTTGGGAATTGAGGTCAGGTGGGTGCATGGATCTGATGGTGGCTTTGTGAGTGGATCTGATGGCTTTGTACAGGGTGAGGCTGGAACTCACCTCGTGGAGTGGGCCGGAGAGGAGCTGTGCTGTCTCAGGCATCAGCAGCCAGCACATGCCTGTGCCCCACGGGAGACCCTGCGGACCTGTGTCTGCCACGTGCCTGGGGCAGCTCCTGGGACAAAGGGGACTCCATACATAGTTGCTGAAGGGCCAGCTGCCGGATTCGTGGGTCTCAGTGCAGAGTGGGAATGTGAGCTTGCTTGTCCAAAGGATTTCAACACAGTGGATGACAGCAGAGCACTGCACTGAGTCATAAGCCCTTCTAAGCTCAGGGTTCCGTGTGACCTGTGCAAGTTGTACACCTAGAAGGACAGCCCGGGTGGTCATCAATAGCTTGCAGAACCAACACATGCCAAGCAAGTTCCTGTGTGCTGACCACGATTCCTAGTAACTCCAGTGTTTTTATATATTGCTCACTGTAGCATTTGGAAGTGGGTGTAGCTACTATTCCTTTTATTGGGTATATATATGAGGCACAGAGAGATCGAGTCACTTTTTCAAGATCACACAGCTGTAAGACTGGCAGAGCTAGGACTAACCCAGGCAGTCAAGTCAGGCCCCAAAGCCTACGTTAGCAGCCACCTAGCTGTCTATTTTTGTAGATTACAATGTGACTATCATTGTCCTTTTCTGACTTGAACTTGACCTCTTTCTTGGTCCAGCCAAGATGGAGTACCCCAAGGCCATCCGGGTCAGGAATGGAAATCAAGCCCAGAAGTGTTCCTTCCATAGCCAGGCAGGCTGAGGCGAAGGTGAGGACAGGACAGCGTCCTCCCCAAGCATCCTGCCTATGCAGTGCTTACATTGGGATATCTGGGCCCTGAAGATCAAGGGGAAGAGAGTTCAAGTGAGGACACTCCTGCCATCATCCAACCCAAGAGAGGCCTCTGCGGGTTGAAAGCACAGGGCTTTATTCTCTGATCCAAACTCTGCATCACAGCTAATCAGCTGCAGGAGATTACTCATATTACAGAGCTCCAGGCTGACTTGGCACGCTCCGACCCAGGCTGGGTATCAGATTCTCTCTGCCTCTGTCCTGTAGCATAGGGCCACCCTAGGAGAGACCCGGCTTGGCCCTGCTCCTGAGACCAGACAGGTGCCTGCCTCTGAACAGGGACTGTGGTTTTGTTGGTGGTTTCTTTTCCTGGCACTGAGAAGTGACTAGTCACTGAGTGTTCCAATCTTTCTTTCAAATAATTTCATGAATTCGAGATTTCAAATTGCAAGAGAAAGAAGAATGTAGTAACCAGATTCATGAAAATGTTGAAAACAAAGAAAAACATCTACTCTTCTTTTAGTGATTGGGTTCTCTCAGAGTAGCAATTTAATTTCTTACCCACAAATTAAAAATGCTGGTGACAATGATGTTGATGATAATTATATCAGCTAACATATATGGAGCCCTTACAGTGTCCCAGAACTAGCTAAATGTGGCCCTCAAGTTGTCTCACACACGTGTGCCTGCTTGGGATAGGTGTGATTCTGCTGTCCAAAACATTTATAGTCTGTTTTCAGGTCACACTAAATTACAGCTTAGGCACTTTACATGTAATTATTCTTCTCAGTTGAACATTTATGGTTGGTTGACATAACCTGATACCGGTCAGAGGTAATTCATTCAGCTCCTTTGCTCAAGCTGCATGTGGCTGTTGCTCTAAGAGGAGTGTGTGAAAAAGGTCACCAGGAAGGTAGAAGAAGCAAGCGGAGGGACATCCAGAGACAAGCTGCCAGCAACCCCTGCCCATCTCCGCATCGCTTGTTACTGTGCTCCGTCAGGCTCCAGCGACGCCACCCTCCTTTCGTCCCTTGTTTAAATTCTCTGTGCTTTTTCCCTCCTGGGGCCTTTGAAAGTGCTGCTTCCTTTACAGAACCACCTTGTCATTTTGCTGCCTGGATTAATGTCACCTCATCTTTCCAACTCTCAGCTTGGTGACACATTCTCAGGGAAGGCTTCTTAGATCCTGCCTCCTCGCTGTGCTGTGCA